>CAXITY010000055.1:0-55090 GCA_964034905.1 Itoplectis maculator
AAACAAGTTTCAACGATGCAAAAAGATGCATTTGCACAAAATAAAAGTTTCTAACACTCGGCGACCGAGTTTACATGCGTGCAACACTCGCAAAACGCGATTTCTCGATTTGTCTGTTTGACGCATTTACGCTCGCGGCATCGGTGCCAAACGAGTTTCAACGATGCAAAACGATGCATTTGCACAAAATAAAAGGTTTTGACACTCGGCGACCGAGTTTGCATGCGTGCAGCACTCGCAAAACGTGATTTCTCGATTTGGCTGATTGACGGTTTTTCGCTCGCGGCATCGGTGCCAAACGAGTGTTAACGATGCAAAACGATGGATTTGCACAAAATTAAGGCTTTTGACACTCGGCGAACGAGTGTACATGCGCGCAACGCTCGCAAAATGCGATGGCTCGATTTGGCTGATTGACGCTTTTTCACTCGCGGCATCGGTGCCAAACGAGTGTTAAGGATGCAAAACGATGGATTTGCACAAAATCAAGGTTTTTGACACTCGGCGACCGAGTTTACATGCGTGCAACACTAGCAAAACGCGATTTCTCGATTTGGCTGTTTGACGCATTTACGCTCGCGGCATTGGTGCCAAACGAGTTTCAACGATGCAAAACGATGCATTTGCACAAAATAAAAGGTTTTGACACTCGGCGACCGAGTTTACATGCGTGCAGCACTCGCAAAACGTGATTTCTCGTTTTGGCTGATTGACGGTTTTTCGCTCGCGGCATCGGTGCCAAACGAGTGTTAACGATGCAAAACGATGGATTTTCACAAAGTTAAGGCTTTTGACACTCGGCGACCGAGTTTACATGCGTGCAGCACTCGCAAAACGCGATAACTCAGTTTGGCTGTTTGACGCTTTTTCACTCGCGGCATCGGTGCCAAACGAGTGTTAACGATACAAAACGATGGATTTGCACAAAATCAAGGTTTTTGATACTCGGCGAACGAGTGTACATGCGCGCAACGCTCGCAAAACGCGATGGCTCCATTTGGCTGATCGACGCTTGTTCACTCGCGGTATCGGTGCCAAACGAGTTTCAACGATGCAAAAAGATGCATTTACACAAAATAAAAGGTTTTGACACTCGGCGACCGAGTTTACATGCGTGCAGCACTCGCAAAACGTGATTTCTCGATTTGGCTGATTGACGGTTTTTCGCTCGCGGCATCGGTGCCAAACGAGTGTTAACGATGCAAAACGATGGATTTGCACAAAATTAAGGCTTTTGACACTCGGCGAACGAGTGTACATGCGCGCAACGCTCGCAAAATGCGATGGCTCGATTTGGCTGATTGACGCTTTTTCACTCGCGGCATCGGTGCCAAACGAGTGTTAAGGATGCAAAACGATGGATTTGCACAAAATCAAGGTTTTTGACACTCGGCGACCGAGTTTACATGCGTGCAACGCTCGCAAAACGCGATAACTCAGTTTGGCTGTTTGACGCTTTTTCACTCGCGGCATCGGTGCCAAACGAGTGTTAACGATGCAAAACGATGGATTTGCACAAAATCAAGGTTTTTGACACTCGGCGACCGAGTTTACATGCGTGCAACGCTCGCAAAACGCGATTTCTCGTTTTGGCTTATTAACGCTTTTTCACTCGCGGCATCGGTGCCAAACGAGTTTTAACGATGCAAAAGGATGCATTTTCACAAAATCAAGGTTTTTGTCACTCGGTGACCGAGTTTACATGGGTACAACGCTCGCAAAACGCGATGGCTCGATTTGGCTGATTGACGCTTGTTCACTCGCGGTATCGGTGCCAAACGAGTTTCAACGATGCAAAAAGATGCATTTGCACAAAATAAAAGTTTCTGACACTCGGCGACCGAGTTTACATGCGTGCAACACTAGCAAAACGCGATTTCTCGATTTGGCGGTTTGACGCATTTTCGCTCGCGGCATCAATGCCAAGCGAGTTTCAACGATGCAAAACGATGCATTTGCACAAAATAAAAGTTTTTGACACTCGGCGACCGAGTTTACATGCGTGCAGCACTCGCAAAACGTGATTTCTCGATTTGGCTGATTGACGGTTTTTCGCTCGCGGCATCGGTGCCAAACGAGTGTTAACGATGCAAAAGGATGCATTTTCACAAAATCAAGGTTTTTGTCACTCGGTGACCGAGTTTACATGGGTACAACGCTCGCAAAACGCGATGGCTCGATTTGGCTGATTGACGCTTGTTCACTCGCGGTATCGGTGCCAAACGAGTTTCAACGATGCAAAAGATGCATTTGCACAAAATAAAAGTTTCTGACACTCGGCGACCGAGTTTAAATGCGTGCAACACTCGCAAAACGCGATTTCTCGATTTGGCTGTTTGACACATTTACGCTCGCGGCATCGGTGCCAAACGAGTTTCAACGATGCAAAACGATGCATTTACACAAAATAAAAGGTTTTGACACTCGGCGACCGAGTTTACATGCGTGCAGCACTCGCAAAACGTGATTTCTCGATTTGGCTGATTGACGGTTTTTCGCTCGCGGCATCGGTGCCAAACGAGTGTTAACGATGCAAAACGATGGATTTGCACAAAATTAAGGCTTTTGACACTCGGCGAACGAGTGTACATGCGCGCAACGCTCGCAAAATGCGATGGCTCGATTTGGCTGATTGACGCTTTTTCACTCGCGGCATCGGTACCAAACGAGTGTTAAGGATGCAAAACGATGGATTTGCACAAAATCAAGGTTTTTGACACTCGGCGACCGAGTTTACATGCGTGCAACGCTCGCAAAACGCGATAACTCAGTTTGGCTGTTTGACGCTTTTTCACTCGCGGCATCGGTGCCAAACGAGTGTTAACGATGCAAAACGATGGATTTGCACAAAATCAAGGTTTTTGTCACTCGGTGACCGAGTTTACATGCGTGCAACGCTCGCAAAACGCGTTTTCTCGTTTTGGCTTATTAACGCTTTTTTACTCGCGGCATCGGTGCCAAACGAGTTTCAACGATGCAAAAAGATGCATTTGCACAAAATAAAAGTTTCTGACACTCGGCAACCGAGTTTACATGCGTGCAACACTCGCAAAACGCGATTTCTCGATTTGGCTGTTTGACGCATTTACGCTCGCGGCATTGGTGCCAAACGAGTTTCAACGATGCAAAACGATGCATTTGCACAAAATAAAAGGTTTTGACACTCGGCGACCGAGTTTACATGCGTGCAGCACTCGCAAAACGTGATTTCTCGATTTGGCTGATTGTCGGTTTTTCGCTCGCGGCATCGGTGCCAAACGAGTGTTAACTATGCAAAACGATGGATTTTCACAAAGTTAAGGCTTTTGACACTCGGCGACCGAGTTTACATGCGTGCAGCACTCGCAAAACGCGATAACTCAGTTTGGCTGTCTGAAGCTTTTTCACTCGCGGCATCGCTGCCAAACGAGTGTTAACGATGCAAAACGATGGATTTGCACAAAATCAAGGTTTTTGACACTCGACGACCGAGTATAAATGCGTGCAACGCTCGCAAAACGCGATAACTCAGTTTGGCTGTTTGACGCTTTTTCACTCGCGGCATCGGTGCCAAACGAGTTTCAACGATGCAAAACGATGCATTTGCACAAAATAAAAGGTTTATACACTCGGCGACCGAGTTTACATGCGTGCAGCACTCGCAAAACGTGATTTCTCGATTTGGCTGATTGACGGTTTTTCGCTCGCGGCATCGATGCCAAACGAGTGTTAACGATGCAAAACGATGAACTTGCACAAAATTAAGGCTTTTGACACTCGGCGACCGAGTTTACATGCGTGCAGCACTCGCAAAACGCGATAACTCAGTTTGGCTGTTTGACTATTTTTCACTCGCGGCATCGGTGCCAAACGAGTGTTAACGATGCAAAACGATGGATTTGCACAAAATCAAGGTTTTTGACACTCAGCGACCGAGTTTTGCGTGCAACGCTCGCAAAACGCGATAACTCAGTTTGGCTGTTTGACGCTTTTTCACTCGCGGCATCGGTGCCAAACGAGTGTTAACGATGCAAAACGATGGATTTGCACAAAATCAAGGTTTTTTGACACTCGGCGACCGAGTTTACATGCGTGCAACGCTCGCAAAACGCGATTTCTCGTTTTGGCTTATTAACGCTTTTTCACTCGCGGCATCGGTGCCAAACGAGTTTTAACGATGCAAAAGGATGCATTTTCACAAAATCAAGGTTTTTGTCACTCGGTGACCGAGTTTACATGGGTACAACGCTCGCAAAACGCGATGGCTCGATTTGGCTGATTGACGCTTGTTCACTCGCGGTATCGGTGCCAAACGAGTTTCAACGATGCAAAAAGATGCATTTGCACAAAATAAAAGTTTCTGACACTCGGCGACCGAGGTTTACATGCGTGCAACACTAGCAAAACGCGATTTCTCGATTTGGCTGTTTGACGCATTTACGCTCGCGGCATCGGTGCCAAACGAGTTTCATCGATGCAAAACGATGCATTTGCACAAAATAAAAGGTTTTGACACTCGGCGACCGAGTTTACATGCGTGCAGCACTCGCAAAACGTGATTTCTCGATTTGGCTGATTTGACGGTTTTTCGCTCGCGGCATCGGTGCCAAACGAGTGTTAACGATGCAAAACGATGGATTTTCACAAAGTTAAGGCTTTTGACACTCGGCGACCGAGTTTACATGCGTGCAGCACTCGCAAAACGCGATAACTCAGTTTGGCTGTTTGACGCTTTTTCACTCGCGGCATCGGTGCCAAACGAGTGTTAACGATACAAAACGATGGATTTGCACAAAATCAAGGTTTTTGATACTCGGCGAACGAGTGTACATGCAGGCAACGCTCGCAAAACGCGATGGCTCCATTTGGCTGATCGACGCTTGTTCACTCGCAGTATCGGTGCCAAACGAGTTTCAACGATGCAAAAAGATGCATTTGCACAAAATAAAAGTTTCTGACACTCGGAGACCGAGTTTACATGCGTGCAACACTCGCAAAACGCGATTTCTCGATTTGGCGGTTTGACGCATTTTCGCTCGCGGCATCAATGCCAAGCGAGTTTCAACGATGCAAAACGATGCATTTGCACAAAATAAAAGTTTTTGACACTCGGCGACCGAGTTTACATGCGTGCAGCACTCGCAAAACGTGATTTCTCGATTTGGCTGATTGACGGTTTTTCGCTCGCGGCATCGGTGCCAAACGAGTGTTAACGATGCAAAAGGATGCATTTTCACAAAATCAAGGTTTTTGTCACTCGGTGACCGAGTTTACATGGGTACAACGCTCGCAAAACGCGATGGCTCGATTTGGCTGATTGACGCTTGTTCACTCGCGGTATCGGTGCCAAACGAGTTTCAACGATGCAAAAGATGCATTTGCACAAAATAAAAGTTTCTGACACTCGGCGACCGAGTTTACATGCGTGCAACACTCGCAAAACGCGATTTCTCGATTTGGCTGTTTGACGCATTTACGCTCGCGGCATCGGTGCCAAACGAGTTTCAACGATGCAAAACGATGCATTTGCACAAAATAAAAGGTTTTTGACACTCGGCGACCGAGTTTACATGCGTGCAGCACTCGCAAAACGTGATTTCTCGATTTGGCTGATTGACGGTTTTTCGCTCGCGGCATCGGTGCCAAACGAGTGTTAACGATGCAAAACGATGGATTTTCGCAAAGTTAAGGCTTTTGACACTCGGCGACCGAGTTTACATGCGTGCAGCACTCGCAAAACGCGATAACTCAGTTTGGCTGTTTCACGCTTTTTCACTCGCGGCATCGCTGCCAAACGAGTGTTAACGATGCAAAACGATGGATTTGCACAAAATCAAGGTTTTTGACACTCGGCGACCGAGTATACATGCGTGCAACGCTCGCAAAACGCGATAACTCAGTTTGGCTGTTTGACGCTTTTTCACTCGCGGCATCGGTGCCAAACGAGTGTTAACGATGCAAAACGATGGATTTGCACAAAATCAAGGTTTTTGTCACTCGGTGACCGAGTTTACATGGGTACAACGCTCGCAAAACGCGATGGCTCGATTTCGCTGATTGACGCTTGTTCACTCGCGGTATCGGTGCCAAACGAGTTTCAACGATGCAAAAAGATGCATTTGCACAAAATAAAAGTTTCTGACACTCGGCGACCGAGTTTACATGCGTGCAACACTCGCAAAACGCGATTTCTCGATTTGGCTGTTTGACGCATTTACGCTCGCGGCATCGGTGCCAAACGAGTTTCAACGATGCAAAACGATGCATTTACACAAAATAAAAGGTTTTGACACTCGGCGACCGAGTTTACATGCGTGCAGCACTCGCAAAACGTGATTTCTCGATTTGGCTGATTGACGGTTTTTCGCTCGCGGCTTCGGTGCCAAACGAGTGTTAACGATGCAAAACGATGGATTTGCACAAAATTAAGGCTTTTGACACTCGGCGAACGAGTGTACATGCGCGCAACGCTCGCAAAATGCGATGACTCGATTTGGCTGATTGACGCTTTTTCACTCGCGGCATCGGTGCCAAACGAGTGTTAAGGATGCAAAACGATGGATTTGCACAAAATCAAGGTTTTTGACACTCGGCGACCGAGTTTACATGCGTGCAACGCTCGCAAAACGCGATAACTCAGTTTGGCTGTTTGACGCTTTTTCACTCGCGGCATAGGTGCCAAACGAGTGTTAACGATGCAAAACGATGGATTTGCACAAAATCAAGGTTTTTGACACTCGGCGACCGAGTTTACATGCGTGCAACGCTCGCAAAACGCGATTTCTCGTTTTGGCTTATTAACGCTTTTTCACTCGCGGCATCGGTGCCAAACGAGTTTTAACGATGCAAAAGGATGCATTTTCACAAAATCAAGGTTTTTGTCACTCGGTGACCGAGATTACATGGGTACAACGCTCGCAAAACGCGATGGCTCGATTTGGCTGATTGACGCTTGTTCACTCGCGGTATCGGTGCCAAACAAGTTTCAACGATGCAAAAAGATGCATTTGCACAAAATAAAAGTTTCTAACACTCGGCGACCGAGTTTACATGCGTGCAACACTCGCAAAACGCGATTTCTCGATTTGTCTGTTTGACGCATTTACGCTCGCGGCATCGGTGCCAAACGAGTTTCAACGATGCAAAACGATGCATTTGCACAAAATAAAAGGTTTTGACACTCGGCGACCGAGTTTACATGCGTGCAGCACTCGCAAAACGTGATTTCTCGATTTGGCTGATTGACGGTTTTTCGCTCGCGGCATCGGTGCCAAACGAGTGTTAACGATGCAAAACGATGGATTTGCACAAAATTAAGGCTTTTGACACTCGGCGAACGAGTGTACATGCGCGCAACGCTCGCAAAATGCGATGGCTCGATTTGGCTGATTGACGCTTTTTCACTCGCGGCATCGGTGCCAAACGAGTGTTAAGGATGCAAAACGATGGATTTGCACAAAATCAAGGTTTTTGACACTCGGCGACCGAGTTTACATGCGTGCAACGCTCGCAAAACGCGATAACTCAGTTTGGCTGTTTGACGCTTTTTCACTCGCGGCATCGGTGCCAAACGAGTGTTAACGATGCAAAACGATGGATTTGCACAAAATCAAGGTTTTTGACACTCGGCGACCGAGTTTACATGCGTGCAACGCTCGCAAAACGCGATTTCTCGTTTTGGCTTATTAACGCTTTTTCACTCGCGGCATCGGTGCCAAACGAGTTTTAACGATGCAAAAGGATGCATTTTCACAAAATCAAGGTTTTTGTCACTCGGTGACCGAGTTTACATGGGTACAACGCTCGCAAAACGCGATGGCTCGATTTGGCTGATTGACGCTTGTTCACTCGCGGTATCGGTGCCAAACGAGTTTCAACGATGCAAAAAGATGCATTTGCACAAAATAAAAGTTTCTGACACTCGGCGACCGAGTTTACATGCGTGCAACACTAGCAAAACGCGATTTCTCGATTTGGCTGTTTGACGCATTTACGCTCGCGGCATTGGTGCCAAACGAGTTTCAACGATGCAAAACGATGCATTTGCACAAAATAAAAGGTTTTGACACTCGGCGACCGAGTTTACATGCGTGCAGCACTCGCAAAACGTGATTTCTCGATTTGGCTGATTGACGGTTTTTCGCTCGCGGCATCGGTGCCAAACGAGTGTTAACGATGCAAAACGATGGATTTTCACAAAGTTAAGGCTTTTGACACTCGGCGACCGAGTTTACATGCGTGCAGCACTCGCAAAACGCGATAACTCAGTTTGGCTGTTTGACGCTTTTTCACTCGCGGCATCGGTGCCAAACGAGTGTTAACGATACAAAACGATGGATTTGCACAAAATAAAAGGTTTTGACACTCGGCGACCGAGTTTACATGCGTGCAGCACTCGCAAAACGTGATTTCTCGATTTGGCTGATTGACGGTTTTTCGCTCGCGGCTTCGGTGCCAAACGAGTGTTAACGATGCAAAACGATGGATTTGCACAAAATTAAGGCTTTTGACACTCGGCGAACGAGTGTACATGCGCGCAACGCTCGCAAAATGCGATGACTCGATTTGGCTGATTGACGCTTTTTCACTCGCGGCATCGGTGCCAAACGAGTGTTAAGGATGCAAAACGATGGATTTGCACAAAATCAAGGTTTTTGACACTCGGCGACCGAGTTTACATGCGTGCAACGCTCGCAAAACGCGATAACTCAGTTTGGCTGTTTTACGCTTTTTCACTCGCGGCATAGGTGCCAAACGAGTGTTAACGATGCAAAACGATGGATTTGCACAAAATCAAGGTTTTTGACACTCGGCGACCGAGTTTACATGCGTGCAACGCTCGCAAAACGCGATTTCTCGTTTTGGCTTATTAACGCTTTTTCACTCGCGGCATCGGTGCCAAACGAGTTTTAACGATGCAAAAGGATGCATTTTCACAAAATCAAGGTTTTTGTCACTCGGTGACCGAGTTTACATGGGTACAACGCTCGCAAAACGCGATGGCTCGATTTGGCTGATTGACGCTTGTTCACTCGCGGTATCGGTGCCAAACAAGTTTCAACGATGCAAAAAGATGCATTTGCACAAAATAAAAGTTTCTAACACTCGGCGACCGAGTTTACATGCGTGCAACACTCGCAAAACGCGATTTCTCGATTTGTCTGTTTGACGCATTTACGCTCGCGGCATCGGTGCCAAACGAGTTTCAACGATGCAAAACGATGCATTTGCACAAAATAAAAGGTTTTGACACTCGGCGACCGAGTTTACATGCGTGCAGCACTCGCAAAACGTGATTTCTCGATTTGGCTGATTGACGGTTTTTCGCTCGCGGCATCGGTGCCAAACGAGTGTTAACGATGCAAAACGATGGATTTGCACAAAATTAAGGCTTTTGACACTCGGCGAACGAGTGTACATGCGCGCAACGCTCGCAAAATGCGATGGCTCGATTTGGCTGATTGACGCTTTTTCACTCGCGGCATCGGTGCCAAACGAGTGTTAAGGATGCAAAACGATGGATTTGCACAAAATCAAGGTTTTTGACACTCGGCGACCGAGTTTACATGCGTGCAACGCTCGCAAAACGCGATAACTCAGTTTGGCTGTTTGACGCTTTTTCACTCGCGGCATCGGTGCCAAACGAGTGTTAACGATGCAAAACGATGGATTTGCACAAAATCAAGGTTTTTGACACTCGGCGACCGAGTTTACATGCGTGCAACGCTCGCAAAACGCGATTTCTCGTTTTGGCTTATTAACGCTTTTTCACTCGCGGCATCGGTGCCAAACGAGTTTTAACGATGCAAAAGGATGCATTTTCACAAAATCAAGGTTTTTGTCACTCGGTGACCGAGTTTACATGGGTACAACGCTCGCAAAACGCGATGGCTCGATTTGGCTGATTGACGCTTGTTCACTCGCGGTATCGGTGCCAAACGAGTTTCAACGATGCAAAAAGATGCATTTGCACAAAATAAAAGTTTCTGACACTCGGCGACCGAGTTTACATGCGTGCAACACTAGCAAAACGCGATTTCTCGATTTGGCTGTTTGACGCATTTACGCTCGCGGCATTGGTGCCAAACGAGTTTCAACGATGCAAAACGATGCATTTGCACAAAATAAAAGGTTTTGACACTCGGCGACCGAGTTTACATGCGTGCAGCACTCGCAAAACGTGATTTCTCGATTTGGCTGATTGACGGTTTTTCGCTCGCGGCATCGGTGCCAAACGAGTGTTAACGATGCAAAACGATGGATTTTCACAAAGTTAAGGCTTTTGACACTCGGCGACCGAGTTTACATGCGTGCAGCACTCGCAAAACGCGATAACTCAGTTTGGCTGTTTGACGCTTTTTCACTCGCGGCATCGGTGCCAAACGAGTGTTAACGATACAAAACGATGGATTTGCACAAAATCAAGGTTTTTGATACTCGGCGAACGAGTGTACATGCGCGCAACGCTCGCAAAACGCGATGGCTCCATTTGGCTGATCGACGCTTGTTCACTCGCGGTATCGGTGCCAAACGAGTTTCAACGATGCAAAAAGATGCATTTACACAAAATAAAAGGTTTTGACACTCGGCGACCGAGTTTACATGCGTGCAGCACTCGCAAAACGTGATTTCTCGATTTGGCTGATTGACGGTTTTTCGCTCGCGGCATCGGTGCCAAACGAGTGTTAACGATGCAAAACGATGGATTTGCACAAAATTAAGGCTTTTGACACTCGGCGAACGAGTGTACATGCGCGCAACGCTCGCAAAATGCGATGGCTCGATTTGGCTGATTGACGCTTTTTCACTCGCGGCATCGGTGCCAAACGAGTGTTAAGGATGCAAAACGATGGATTTGCACAAAATCAAGGTTTTTGACACTCGGCGACCGAGTTTACATGCGTGCAACGCTCGCAAAACGCGATAACTCAGTTTGGCTGTTTGACGCTTTTTCACTCGCGGCATCGGTGCCAAACGAGTGTTAACGATGCAAAACGATGGATTTGCACAAAATCAAGGTTTTTGACACTCGGCGACCGAGTTTACATGCGTGCAACGCTCGCAAAACGCGATTTCTCGTTTTGGCTTATTAACGCTTTTTCACTCGCGGCATCGGTGCCAAACGAGTTTTAACGATGCAAAAGGATGCATTTTCACAAAATCAAGGTTTTTGTCACTCGGTGACCGAGTTTACATGGGTACAACGCTCGCAAAACGCGATGGCTCGATTTGGCTGATTGACGCTTGTTCACTCGCGGTATCGGTGCCAAACGAGTTTCAACGATGCAAAAAGATGCATTTGCACAAAATAAAAGTTTCTGACACTCGGCGACCGAGTTTACATGCGTGCAACACTAGCAAAACGCGATTTCTCGATTTGGCGGTTTGACGCATTTTCGCTCGCGGCATCAATGCCAAGCGAGTTTCAACGATGCAAAACGATGCATTTGCACAAAATAAAAGTTTTTGACACTCGGCGACCGAGTTTACATGCGTGCAGCACTCGCAAAACGTGATTTCTCGATTTGGCTGATTGACGGTTTTTCGCTCGCGGCATCGGTGCCAAACGAGTGTTAACGATGCAAAAGGATGCATTTTCACAAAATCAAGGTTTTTGTCACTCGGTGACCGAGTTTACATGGGTACAACGCTCGCAAAACGCGATGGCTCGATTTGGCTGATTGACGCTTGTTCACTCGCGGTATCGGTGCCAAACGAGTTTCAACGATGCAAAAGATGCATTTGCACAAAATAAAAGTTTCTGACACTCGGCGACCGAGTTTACATGCGTGCAACACTCGCAAAACGCGATTTCTCGATTTGGCTGTTTGACACATTTACGCTCGCGGCATCGGTGCCAAACGAGTTTCAACGATGCAAAACGATGCATTTACACAAAATAAAAGGTTTTGACACTCGGCGACCGAGTTTACATGCGTGCAGCACTCGCAAAACGTGATTTCTCGATTTGGCTGATTGACGGTTTTTCGCTCGCGGCATCGGTGCCAAACGAGTGTTAACGATGCAAAACGATGGATTTGCACAAAATTAAGGCTTTTGACACTCGGCGAACGAGTGTACATGCGCGCAACGCTCGCAAAATGCGATGGCTCGATTTGGCTGATTGACGCTTTTTCACTCGCGGCATCGGTACCAAACGAGTGTTAAGGATGCAAAACGATGGATTTGCACAAAATCAAGGTTTTTGACACTCGGCGACCGAGTTTACATGCGTGCAACGCTCGCAAAACGCGATAACTCAGTTTGGCTGTTTGACGCTTTTTCACTCGCGGCATCGGTGCCAAACGAGTGTTAACGATGCAAAACGATGGATTTGCACAAAATCAAGGTTTTTGTCACTCGGTGACCGAGTTTACATGCGTGCAACGCTCGCAAAACGCGTTTTCTCGTTTTGGCTTATTAACGCTTTTTTACTCGCGGCATCGGTGCCAAACGAGTTTCAACGATGCAAAAAGATGCATTTGCACAAAATAAAAGTTTCTGACACTCGGCAACCGAGTTTACATGCGTGCAACACTCGCAAAACGCGATTTCTCGATTTGGCTGTTTGACGCATTTACGCTCGCGGCATTGGTGCCAAACGAGTTTCAACGATGCAAAACGATGCATTTGCACAAAATAAAAGGTTTTGACACTCGGCGACCGAGTTTACATGCGTGCAGCACTCGCAAAACGTGATTTCTCGATTTGGCTGATTGACGGTTTTTCGCTCGCGGCATCGGTGCCAAACGAGTGTTAACGATGCAAAACGATGAACTTGCACAAAATTAAGGCTTTTGACACTCGGCGACCGAGTTTACATGCGTGCAGCACTCGCAAAACGCGATAACTCAGTTTGGCTGTTTGACGCTTTTTCACTCGCGGCAACGGTGCCAAACGAGTGTTAACGATGCAAAACGATGGATTTGCACAAAATCAAGGTTTTTGATACTCGGCGACCGAGTTTACATGCGTGCACGCTCGCAAAACGCGATAACTCAGTTTGGCTGTTTGACGCTTTTTCACTCGCGACATCGGTGCCAAACGAGTGTTAACGATGCAAAACGATGGATTTGCACAAAATCATGGTTTTTGATACTCGGCGACCGAGTTTACATGCGTGCAACGCTCGCAAAACGCGATAACTCAGTTTGGCTGTTTGACGCTTTTTCACTCGCGGCATCGGTGCCAAACGAGTGTTAACGATGCAAAACGATGGATTTGCACAAAATCAAGGTTTTTGTCACTCGGTGACCGAGTTTACATGCGTGCAACGCTCGCAAAACGCGTTTTCTCGTTTTGGCTTATTAACGCTTTTTTACTCGCGGCATCGGTGCCAAACGAGTTTCAACCATGCACAACGATGGATTTGCACAAAACCAAGGTTTATGACACTCGGCGACCGAGTTTACATGCGTACAACGCTCGCAAAACGCGATGGCTCGATTTGGCTGATTGACGCTTGTTCACTCGCGGTATCGGTGCGAAACGAGTTTCAACGATGCAAAAAGATGCATTTGTACAAAATAAAAGTTTCTGACACTCGGCGACCGAGTTTACATGCGTGCAACACTCGCAAAACGCGATTTCTCGATTTGGCTGTTTGACGCATTTACGCTCGCGGCATCGGTGCCAAACGAGTGTTAACGATGCAAAACGATGGATTTGCACAAAATCAAGGTTTTTGATACTCGGCGAACGAGTGTACATGCGCGCAACGCTCGCAAAACGCGATGGCTCCATTTGGCTGATTGATGCTTGTTCACTCGCGGTATCGGTGCCAAACGAGTTTCAACGATGAAAAAAGATGCATTTGCACAAAATAAAAGTTTCTGACACTCGGCGACCGAGTTTACATGCGTGCAACACACGCAAAACGCGATTTCTCGATTTGGCTGTTTGACGCATTTACGCTCGCGGCATCGGTGCCAAACGAGTTTCAACGATGCAAAACGATGCATTTGCACAAAATAAAAGGTTTATACACTCGGCGACCGAGTTTACATGCGTGCAGCACTCGCAAAACGTGATTTCTCGATTTGGCTGATTGACGGTTTTTCGCTCGCGGCATCGATGCCAAACGAGTGTTAACGATGCAAAACGATGAACTTGCACAAAATTAAGGCTTTTGACACTCGGCGACCGAGTTTACATGCGTGCAGCACTCGCAAAACGCGATAACTCAGTTTGGCTGTTTGACTATTTTTCACTCGCGGCATCGGTGCCAAACGAGTGTTAACGATGCAAAACGATGGATTTGCACAAAATCAAGGTTTTTGACACTCGGCGACCGTGTTTACATGCGTTCAACGCTCGCAAAACGCGATAGCTCGATTTGGCTGTTTGACGCATTTTCGCTCGCGGTATCGGTGCCAAACGAGTTTCAACGATGCAAAACGATGCATTTGCTCAAAATAAAAGTTTTTGACACTCGGCGACCGTGTTTACATGCGTGCAGCGCTCGCAAAACGCGATTTCTCGATTTGGCGGATTGACGGTTCTTCGCTCGCGGCATCGGTGCCAAACGAGTTTCAACGATGCAAAAAGATGGATTTGCAAAAAATCAAGGTTTTTGACACTCGGCGACCGAGTGTACATGCGCGCCACGCTCGCAAAACGCGATGGCTCGATATGGGCTGATTGACGCTTTTTCACTCGCGGCATCGGTGCCAAACGAGTTTCAACGATGCAAAACGTTAGATTTGCACAAAATAAAGGTTTCTGACACTCGCTGACCGAGTTTACATGCGTGCAGCACTCGCAAAACGTGAATTATCGATTTAGCTGATTGACGGTTTTTCGCTCGCAGCATCGGTGCCAAACGAGTTTTGACGATGCAAAACGATGCATTTTCACAAAATAAAGGTTTTTGTCACTCGGTGACCGAGTTTACATGAGTACAACACTCGCAAAACCCGATTTCTCGATTTGGCTGATTAACGCTTTTTCACTCGCGGCATCGGTGCCAAACGAGTTTCAACGATGCAAAACGATGCATTTGCACAAAATAAAGGTTTTTGACACTCAGCGACCGAGTTTACTTGCGTTTAACGCTCGCAAAACGCGATGGCTCGATTTGGCTGTTTGACGCATTTTCGCTCGCGGCATCGGTGCCAAACGAGTGTTAACGATGCAAAACGATGGATTTGCACAAAATCAAGGTTTTTGACACTCGGCGACCGTTACATGCGTTCAACGCTCGCAAAACGCGATAGCTCGATTTGGCTGTTTGACGCATTTTCGCTCGCGGTATCGGTGCCAAACGAGTTTCAACGATGCAAAACGATGCATTTGCTCAAAATAAAAGTTTTTGACTCTCGGCGACCGTGTTTACATGCGTGCAGCGCTCGCAAAACGCGATTTCTCGATTCGGCGGATTGACGGTTCTTCGCTCGCGGCATCGGTGCCAAACGAGTTTCAACGATGCAAAAAGATGATTTGCAAAAAATCAAGGTTTTTGACACTCGGCGACCGAGTGTACATGCGCGCCACGCTCGCAAAACGCGATAGCTCGATTTGGCTGTTTGACGCATTTTCGCTCGCGGTATCGGTGCCAAACGAGTTTCAACGATGCAAAACGATGCATTTGCTCAAAATAAAAGTTTTTGACACTTGGCGACCGTGTTTACATGCGTGCAGCGCTCGCAAAACGCGATTTCTCGATTTGGCTGTTTGACGCATTTTCGTTCGCGGCATCGGTGCCAAACGAGTTTCAACGATGCAAAACGATGGATTTGCACAAAATCAAGGTTTTTGACACTCGGCGAGCGAGTAAACATGCGTTCAACGGTCGCAAAACGCGATGGCTCGATTTTGCTGTTTGACGCATTTTCTCTCGCGGTATCGGTGCCACACGAGTTTCAACGATGCAAAACGATACATTTGCACAAAATAAAAGATTTTGACACTCGGCGACCGAGTTTATATGCGTGCAACACTCGCAAAACGCGATTTCTCGATTTGGCTGATTGACGGTTTTTCGCTCGCAGCATCGGTGCCAAACGAGTGTTAACGATGCAAAGCGATGGATTTGCACAAAATCAAGGTTTTTGACACTCGGCGACCGAGTTTACATGCGTCCAACGCTCGCAGAACGCGATTTCTCGATTTGGCTGATTGACGCTTTTTCGCTTGCGGCATCAGTGCCAAACGAGTGTTAACGATGCAAAACGATGCATTTTCACGAAATAGAGGTTTTTGTTACTCGGAGACCGAGTTTACATGCGTGCAACGCTTGCAAAACGCGATGTCTCATTTTAGTTGTTTGACGCTTTTTCACTCGCGGCATCGGTGCTAAACGAGTTTCAACGATGCAAAACGATGTATTTGCAAAAAATAAAGGTTTTTGACACTCGGAGACCGAGTTTACATGCGTGCAACACTCGCAAAACGCGATTTCTCGATTTGGCTGTTTGACGCATTTTCGCTCGCGGCATCGGTGCCAAACGAGTGTTAACGATGCAAAACGTTAGATTTGCACAAAATAAAGGTTTTTGACACTCGGTGACCGAGTTTACATGCGTGCAGCGCTCGCAAAACGTGATTTATCGATTTAGCTGATTGACGGTTTTTCGCTCGCAGCATCGGTGCCAAACGAGTTTCAACGATGCAAAACGTTAGATTTGCACAATATAAAGGTTTTTGACACTCGGTGACCGAGTTTACATGCGTGCAGCGCTCGCAAAACGCGATTTATCGATTGAGCTGATTGACGGTTCTTCGCTCGCGGCATCGGTGCCAAACGAGTTTCAACGATGCAAAAAGATGGATTTGCAAAAAATCAAGGTTTTTGACACTCGGCGACGGAGTTTACTTGCGCGCAACGCTCGCAAAACGCGATGGCTCGATATGGCTGATTGACGCTTTTTCACTCGCGGCATCGGTGCCAAACGAGTGTTAACGATGCAAAGCGATGGATTTGCACAAAATCAAGGTTTTTGACACTCGGCGACCGAGTTTACATGCGTCCAACGCTCGCAGAACGCGATTTCTCGATTTGGCTGATTGACGCTTTTTCGCTTGCGGCATCAGTGCCAAACGAGTGTTAACGATGCAAAACGATGCATTTTCACGAAATAGAGGTTTTTGTTACTCGGAGACCGAGTTTACATGCGTGCAACGCTCGCAAAACGCGATGTCTCATTTTAGTTGTTTGACGCTTTTTCACTCGCGGCATCGGTGCTAAACGAGTTTCAACGATGCAAAACGTTGTATTTGTAAAAAATAAAGGTTTTTGACACTCGGAGACCGAGTTTACATGCGTGCAACACTCGCAAAACGCGATTTCTCGATTTGGCTGATTGACGGTTTTTCGCTCGCGGCATCGGTGCCAAACGAGTTTCAACGATGCAAAACGATGCATTTGCACAAAATAAAAGGTTTTGACACTCGGCGACCGTGTTTACATGCGTGCAGCGCTTACAAAACGCGATTTCTCGATTTGGCTGATTAACGCTTTTTCACTCGCGGCATCGGTGCCAAACGAGTTTCAACGATGCAAAACGATGCATTTGCACAAAATAGAGGTTTTTGACACTCAGCGACCGAGTTTACTTGCGTTTAACGCTCGCAAAACGCGATGGCTCGATTTGGCTGTTTGACGCATTTTCGCTCGCGGCATCGGTGCCAAACGAGTGTTAACGATGCAAAACGATGGATTTGCACAAAATCAAGGTTTTTGACACTCGGCGACCGAGTTTACATGCGTCCAACGCTCGCAGAACGCGATTTCTCGATTTATCTGATTGACGCTTTTTCGCTTGCGGCATCAGTGCCAAACGAGTGTTAACGATGCAAAACGATGCATTTTCACGAAATAGAGGTTTTTGTTACTCGGAGACCGAGTTTACATGCGTGCAACGCTCGCAAAACGCGATGTCTCATTTTAGTTGTTTGACGCTTTTTCACTCGCGGCATCTGTGCTAAACGAGTTTCAACGATGCAAAACGATGTATTTGCAAAAAATAAAGGTTTTTGACACTCGGAGACCGAGTTTACATGCGTGCAACACTCGCAAAACGCGATTTCTCGATTTGGCTGATTGACGGTTTTTCGCTCGCGGCATCGGTGCCAAACGAGTTTCAACGATGCAAAACGTTAGATTTGCACAAAATAAAGGTTTTTGACACTCGGTGACCGAGTTTACATGCGTGCAGCGCTCGCAAAACGTGATTTATCGATTTAGCTGATTGACGGTTTTTCGCTCGCAGCATCGGTGCCAAACGAGTTTTGACGATGCAAAACGATGCATTTTCACAAAATAAAGGTTTTTGTCACTCGGTGACCGAGTTTACATGAGTACAACACTCGCAAAACCCGATTTCTCGATTTGGCTGATTAACGCTTTTTCACTCGCGGCATCGGTGCCAAACGAGTTTCAACGATGCAAAACGATGCATTTGCACAAAATAAAGGTTTTTGACACTCAGCGACCGAGTTTACTTGCGTTTAACGCTCGCAAAACGCGATGGCTCGATTTGGCTGTTTGACGCATTTTCGCTCGCGGCATCGGTGCCAAACGAGTGTTAACGATGCAAAACGATGGATTTGCACAAAATCAAGGTTTTTGACACTCGGCGACTGTTACATGCGTTCAACGCTCGCAAAACGCGATAGCTCGATTTGGCTGTTTGACGCATTTTCGCTCGCGGTATCGGTGCCAAACGAGTTTCAACGATGCAAAACGATGCATTTGCTCAAAATAAAAGTTTTTGACACTCGGCGACCGTGTTTACATGCGTGCAGCGCTCGCAAAACGCGATTTCTCGATTTGGCTGTTTGACGCATTTTCGTTCGCGGCATCGGTGCCAAACGAGTTTCAACGATGCAAAACGATGGATTTGCACAAAATCAAGGTTTTTGACACTCGGCGAGCGAGTAAACATGCGTTCAACGGTCGCAAAACGCGATGGCTCGATTTTGCTGTTTTACGCATTTTCTCTCGCGGTATCGGTGCCACACGAGTTTCAACGATGCAAAACGATACATTTGCACAAAATAAAAGATTTTGACACTCGGCGACCGAGTTTATATGCGTGCAACACTCGCAAAACGCGATTTCTCGATTTGGCTGATTGACGGTTTTTCGCTCGCAGCATCGGTGCCAAACGAGTGTTAACGATGCAAAGCGATGGATTTGCACAAAATCAAGGTTTTTGACACTCGGCGACCGAGTTTACATGCGTCCAACGCTCGCAGAACGCGATTTCTCGATTTGGCTGATTGACGCTTTTTCGCTTGCGGCATCAGTGCCAAACGAGTGTTAACGATGCAAAACGATGCATTTTCACGAAATAGAGGTTTTTGTTACTCGGAGACCGAGTTTACATGCGTGCAACGCTTGCAAAACGCGATGTCTCATTTTAGTTGTTTGACGCTTTTTCACTCGCGGCATCGGTGCTAAACGAGTTTCAACGATGCAAAACGATGTATTTGCAAAAAATAAAGGTTTTTGACACTCGGAGACCGAGATTACATGCGTGCAACACTCGCAAAACGCGATTTCTCGATTTGGCTGATTGACGGTTTTTCGCTCGCGGCATCGGTGCCAAACGAGTTTCAACGATGCAAAACGTTAGATTTGCACAAAATGAAGGTTTTTGACACTCGGTGACCGAGTTTACATGCGTGCAGCGCTCGCAAAACGTGATTTATCGATTTAGCTGATTGACGGTTTTTCGCTCGCAGCATCGATGCCAAACGAGTTTTGACGATGCAAAACGATGCATTTGCACAAAATAAAGGTTTTTGACACTCGGTCACCGAGTTTACATGCGTGCAGCGCTCGCAAAACGTGATTTATCGATTTAGCTGATTGACGGTTCTTCGCTCGCGGCATCGGTGCCAAACGAGTTTCAACGATGCAAAAAGATGGATTTGCAAAAAATCAAGGTTTTTGACACTCGGCGACGGAGTTTACTTGCGCGCAACGCTCGCAAAACGCGATGGCTCGATATGGCTGATTGACGCTTTTTCACTCGCGGCATCGGTGCCAAACGAGTGTTAACGATGCAAAGCGATGGATTTGCACAAAATCAAGGTTTTTGACACTCGGCGACCGAGTTTACATGCGTCCAACGCTCGCAGAACGCGATTTCTCGATTTGGCTGATTGACGCTTTTTCGCTTGCGGCATCAGTGCCAAACGAGTGTTAACGATGCAAAACGATGCATTTTCACGAAATAGAGGTTTTTGTTACTCGGAGACCGAGTTTACATGCGTGCAACGCTCGCAAAACGCGATGTCTCATTTTAGTTGTTTGACGCTTTTTCACTCGCAGCATCGGTGCTAAACGAGTTTCAACGATGCAAAACGATGTATTTGCAAAAAATAAAGGTTTCTGACACTCGGAGACCGAGTTTACATGCGTGCAACACTCGCAAAACGCGATTTCTCGATTTGGCTGATTGACGGTTTTTCGCTCGCGGCATCGGTGCCAAACGAGTTTCAACGATGCAAAACGATGCATTTGCACAAAATAAAAGGTTTTGACACTCGGCGACCGTGTTTACATGCGTGCAGCGCTTACAAAACGCGATTTCTCGATTTGGCTGATTAACGCTTTTTCACTCGCGGCATCGGTGCCAAACGAGTTTCAACGATGCAAAACGATGCATTTGCACAAAATAAAGGTTTTTGACACTCAGCGACCGAGTTTACTTGCGTTCAACGCTCGCAAAACGCGATGGCTCGATTTGGCTGTTTGACGCATTTTCGCTCGCGGCATCGGTGCCAAACGAGTGTTAACGATGCAAAACGATGGATTTGCAAAAAATAAAGGTTTTTGACACTCGGAGACCGAGTTTACATGCGTGCAACACTCGCAAAACGCGATTTCTCGATTTGGCTGATTGACGGTTTTTCGCTCGCGGCATCGGTGCCAAACGAGTTTCAACCATGCAAAACGTTAGATTTGCACAAAATAAAGGTTTCTGACACTCGCTGACCGAGTTTACATGCGTGCAGCACTCGCAAAACGTGAATTATCGATTTAGCTGATTGACGGTTTTTCGCTCGCAGCATCGGTGCCAAACGAGTTTTGACGATGCAAAACGATGCATTTTCACAAAATAAAGGTTTTTGTCACTCGGTGACCGAGTTTACATGAGTACAACACTCGCAAAACCCGATTTCTCGATTTGGCTGATTAACGCTTTTTCACTCGCGGCATCGGTGCCAAACGAGTTTCAACGATGCAAAACGATGCATTTGCACAAAATAAAGGTTTTTGACACTCAGCGACCGAGTTTACTTGCGTTTAACGCTCGCAAAACGCGATGGCTCGATTTGGCTGTTTGACGCATTTTCGCTCGCGGCATCGGTGCCAAACGAGTGTTAACGATGCAAAACGATGGATTTGCACAAAATCAAGGTTTTTGACACTCGGCGACCGTTACATGCGTTCAACGCTCGCAAAACGCGATAGCTCGATTTGGCTGTTTGACGCATTTTCGCTCGCGGTATCGGTGCCAAACGAGTTTCAACGATGCAAAACGATGCATTTGCTCAAAATAAAAGTTTTTGACTCTCGGCGACCGTGTTTACATGCGTGCAGCGCTCGCAAAACGCGATTTCTCGATTCGGCGGATTGACGGTTCTTCGCTCGCGGCATCGGTGCCAAACGAGTTTCAACGATGCAAAAAGATGATTTGCAAAAAATCAAGGTTTTTGACACTCGGCGACCGAGTGTACATGCGCGCCACGCTCGCAAAACGCGATAGCTCGATTTGGCTGTTTGACGCATTTTCGCTCGCGGTATCGGTGCCAAACGAGTTTCAACGATGCAAAACGATGCATTTGCTCAAAATAAAAGTTTTTGACACTCGGCGACCGTGTTTACATGCGTGCAGCGCTCGCAAAACGCGATTTCTCGATTTGGCTGTTTGACGCATTTTCGTTCGCGGCATCGGTGCCAAACGAGTTTCAACGATGCAAAACGATGGATTTGCACAAAATCAAGGTTTTTGACACTCGGCGAGCGAGTAAACATGCGTTCAACGGTCGCAAAACGCGATGGCTCGATTTTGCTGTTTGACGCATTTTCTCTCGCGGTATCGGTGCCACACGAGTTTCAACGATGCAAAACGATACATTTGCACAAAATAAAAGATTTTGACACTCGGCGACCGAGTTTATATGCGTGCAACACTCGCAAAACGCGATTTCTCGATTTGGCTGATTGACGGTTTTTCGCTCGCAGCATCGGTGCCAAACGAGTGTTAACGATGCAAAGCGATGGATTTGCACAAAATCAAGGTTTTTGACACTCGGCGACCGAGTTTACATGCGTCCAACGCTCGCAGAACGCGATTTCTCGATTTGGCTGATTGACGCTTTTTCGCTTGCGGCATCAGTGCCAAACGAGTGTTAACGATGCAAAACGATGCATTTTCACGAAATAGAGGTTTTTGTTACTCGGAGACCGAGTTTACATGCGTGCAACGCTTGCAAAACGCGATGTCTCATTTTAGTTGTTTGACGCTTTTTCACTCGCGGCATCGGTGCTAAACGAGTTTCAACGATGCAAAACGATGTATTTGCAAAAAATAAAGGTTTTTGACACTCGGAGACCGAGTTTACATGCGTGCAACACTCGCAAAACGCGATTTCTCGATTTGGCTGTTTGACGCATTTTCGCTCGCGGCATCGGTGCCAAACGAGTGTTAACGATGCAAAACGTTAGATTTGCACAAAATAAAGGTTTTTGACACTCGGTGACCGAGTTTACATGCGTGCAGCGCTCGCAAAACGTGATTTATCGATTTAGCTGATTGACGGTTTTTCGCTCGCAGCATCGGTGCCAAACGAGTTTCAACGATGCAAAACGTTAGATTTGCACAATATAAAGGTTTTTGACACTCGGTGACCGAGTTTACATGCGTGCAGCGCTCGCAAAACGCGATTTATCGATTGAGCTGATTGACGGTTCTTCGCTCGCGGCATCGGTGCCAAACGAGTTTCAACGATGCAAAAAGATGGATTTGCAAAAAATCAAGGTTTTTGACACTCGGCGACGGAGTTTACTTGCGCGCAACGCTCGCAAAACGCGATGGCTCGATATGGCTGATTGACGCTTTTTCACTCGCGGCATCGGTGCCAAACGAGTGTTAACGATGCAAAGCGATGGATTTGCACAAAATCAAGGTTTTTGACACTCGGCGACCGAGTTTACATGCGTCCAACGCTCGCAGAACGCGATTTCTCGATTTGGCTGATTGACGCTTTTTCGCTTGCGGCATCAGTGCCAAACGAGTGTTAACGATGCAAAACGATGCATTTTCACGAAATAGAGGTTTTTGTTACTCGGAGACCGAGTTTACATGCGTGCAACGCTCGCAAAACGCGATGTCTCATTTTAGTTGTTTGACGCTTTTTCACTCGCGGCATCGGTGCTAAACGAGTTTCAACGATGCAAAACGTTGTATTTGTAAAAAATAAAGGTTTTTGACACTCGGAGACCGAGTTTACATGCGTGCAACACTCGCAAAACGCGATTTCTCGATTTGGCTGATTGACGGTTTTTCGCTCGCGGCATCGGTGCCAAACGAGTTTCAACGATGCAAAACGATGCATTTGCACAAAATAAAAGGTTTTGACACTCGGCGACCGTGTTTACATGCGTGCAGCGCTTACAAAACGCGATTTCTCGATTTGGCTGATTAACGCTTTTTCACTCGCGGCATCGGTGCCAAACGAGTTTCAACGATGCAAAACGATGCATTTGCACAAAATAGAGGTTTTTGACACTCAGCGACCGAGTTTACTTGCGTTTAACGCTCGCAAAACGCGATGGCTCGATTTGGCTGTTTGACGCATTTTCGCTCGCGGCATCGGTGCCAAACGAGTGTTAACGATGCAAAACGATGGATTTGCACAAAATCAAGGTTTTTGACACTCGGCGACCGAGTTTACATGCGTCCAACGCTCGCAGAACGCGATTTCTCGATTTATCTGATTGACGCTTTTTCGCTTGCGGCATCAGTGCCAAACGAGTGTTAACGATGCAAAACGATGCATTTTCACGAAATAGAGGTTTTTGTTACTCGGAGACCGAGTTTACATGCGTGCAACGCTCGCAAAACGCGATGTCTCATTTTAGTTGTTTGACGCTTTTTCACTCGCGGCATCTGTGCTAAACGAGTTTCAACGATGCAAAACGATGTATTTGCAAAAAATAAAGGTTTTTGACACTCGGAGACCGAGTTTACATGCGTGCAACACTCGCAAAACGCGATTTCTCGATTTAGTTGTTTGACGCTTTTTCACTCGCGGCATCGGTGCTAAACGAGTTTCAACGATGCAAAACGATGTATTTGCAAAAAATAAAGGTTTCTGACACTCGGAGACCGAGTTTACATGCGTGCAACACTCGCAAAACGCGATTTCTCGATTTGGCTGATTGACGGTTTTTCGCTCGCGGCATCGGTGCCAAACGAGTTTCAACGATGCAAAACGATGCATTTGCACAAAATAAAAGGTTTTGACACTCGGCGACCGTGTTTACATGCGTGCAGCGCTTACAAAACGCGATTTCTCGATTTGGCTGATTAACGCTTTTTCACTCGCGGCATCGGTGCCAAACGAGTTTCAACGATGCAAAACGATGCATTTGCACAAAATAGAGGTTTTTGACACTCAGCGACCGAGTTTACTTGCGTTTAACGCTCGCAAAACGCGATGGCTCGATTTGGCTGTTTGACGCATTTTCGCTCGCGGCATCGGTGCCAAACGAGTGTTAACGATGCAAAACGATGGATTTGCACAAAATCAAGGTTTTTGACACTCGGCGACCGAGTTTACATGCGTCCAACGCTCGCAGAACGCGATTTCTCGATTTATCTGATTGACGCTTTTTCGCTTGCGGCATCAGTGCCAAACGAGTGTTAACGATGCAAAACGATGCATTTTCACGAAATAGAGGTTTTTGTTACTCGGAGACCGAGTTTACATGCGTGCAACGCTCGCAAAACGCGATGTCTCATTTTAGTTGTTTGACGCTTTTTCACTCGCGGCATCTGTGCTAAACGAGTTTCAACGATGCAAAACGATGTATTTGCAAAAAATAAAGGTTTTTGACACTCGGAGACCGAGTTTACATGCGTGCAACACTCGCAAAACGCGATTTCTCGATTTGGCTGATTGACGGTTTTTCGCTCGCGGCATCGGTGCCAAACGAGTTTCAACCATGCAAAACGTTAGATTTGCACAAAATAAAGGTTTCTGACACTCGCTGACCGAGTTTACATGCGTGCAGCACTCGCAAAACGTGAATTATCGATTTAGCTGATTGACGGTTTTTCGCTCGCAGCATCGGTGCCAAACGAGTTTTGACGATGCAAAACGATGCATTTTCACAAAATAAAGGTTTTTGTCACTCGGTGACCGAGTTTACATGAGTACAACACTCGCAAAACCCGATTTCTCGATTTGGCTGATTAAGGCTTTTTCACTCGCGGCATCGGTGCCAAACGAGTTTCAACGATGCAAAACGATGCATTTGCACAAAATAAAGGTTTTTGACACTCAGCGACCGAGTTTACTTGCGTTTAACGCTCGCAAAACGCGATGGCTCGATTTGGCTGTTTGACGCATTTTCGCTCGCGGCATCGGTGCCAAACGAGTGTTAACGATGCAAAACGATGGATTTGCACAAAATCAAGGTTTTTGACACTCGGCGACCGTTACATGCGTTCAACGCTCGCAAAACGCGATAGCTCGATTTGGCTGTTTGACGCATTTTCGCTCGCGGTATCGGTGCCAAACGAGTTTCAACGATGCAAAACGATGCATTTGCTCAAAATAAAAGTTTTTGACTCTCGGCGACCGTGTTTACATGCGTGCAGCGCTCGCAAAACGCGATTTCTCGATTCGGCGGATTGACGGTTCTTCGCTCGCGGCATCGGTGCCAAACGAGTTTCAACGATGCAAAAAGATGATTTGCAAAAAATCAAGGTTTTTGACACTCGGCGACCGAGTGTACATGCGCGCCACGCTCGCAAATCGCGATGGCTCGATATGGCTGATTGACGCTTTTTCACTCGCGGCATCGGTGCCAAACGAGTTTCAACGATGCAAAACGATGCATTTGCAAAAAATAAAGGTTTTTGACACTCGGAGACCGAGTTTACATGCGTGCAACACTCGCAAAAAGCGATTTCTCGATTTGGCTGTTTGACGCATTTTCGTTCGCGGCATCGGTGCCAAACGAGTTTCAACGATGCAAAACGATGGATTTGCACAAAATCAAGGTTTTTGACACTCTGCGAGCGAGTAAACATGCGTTCAACGGTCGCAAAACGCGATGGCTCGATTTTGCTGTTTGACGCATTTTCTCTCGCGGTATCGGTGCCACACGAGTTTCAACGATGCAAAACGATACATTTGCACAAAATAAAAGATTTTGACACTCGGCGACCGAGTTTATATGCGTGCAACACTCGCAAAACGCGATTTCTCGATTTGGCTGATTGACGGTTTTTCGCTCGCAGCATCGGTGCCAAACGAGTGTTAACGATGCAAAGCGATGGATTTGCACAAAATCAAGGTTTTTGACACTCGGCGACCGAGTTTACATGCGTCCAACGCTCGCAGAACGCGATTTCTCGATTTGGCTGATTGACGCTTTTTCGCTTGCGGCATCAGTGCCAAACGAGTGTTAACGATGCAAAACGATGCATTTTCACGAAATAGAGGTTTTTGTTACTCGGAGACCGAGTTTACATGCGTGCAACGCTTGCAAAACGCGATGTCTCATTTTAGTTGTTTGACGCTTTTTCACTCGCGGCATCGGTGCTAAACGAGTTTCAACGATGCAAAACGATGTATTTGCAAAAAATAAAGGTTTTTGACACTCGGAGACCGAGTTTACATGCGTGCAACACTCGCAAAACGCGATTTCTCGATTTGGCTGATTGACGGTTTTTCGCTCGCGGCATCGGTGCCAAACGAGTTTTAACGATGCAAAACGTTAGATTTGCACAAAATAAAGGTTTTTGACACTCGGTGACCGAGTTTACATGCGTGCAGCGCTCGCAAAACGTGATTTATCGATTTAGCTGATTGACGGTTTTTCGCTCGCAGCATCGGTGCCAACCGAGTTTTGACGATGCAAAACGATGCATTTGCACAAAATAAAGGTTTTTGACACTCGGTGACCGAGTTTACATGCATGCAGCGCTCGCAAAACGTGATTTATCGATTTAGCTGATTGACGGTTCTTCGCTCGCGGCATCGGTGCCAAACGAGTTTCAACGATGCAAAAAGATGGATTTGCAAAAAATCAAGGTTTTTGACACTCGGCGACGGAGTTTACTTGCGCGCAACGCTCGCAAAACGCGACGGCTCGATATGGCTGATTGACGCTTTTTCACTCGCGGGATCGGTGCCAAACGAGTGTTAACGATGCAAAGCGATGGATTTGCACAAAATAAAGGTTTTTGACACTCGGCGACCGAGTTTACATGCGTCCAACGCTCGCAGAACGCGATTTCTCGATTTGGCTGATTGACGCTTTTTCGCTTGCGGCATCAGTGCCAAACGAGTGTTAACGATGCAAAACGATGCATTTTCACGAAATAGAGGTTTTTGTTACTCGGAGACCGAGTTTACATGCGTGCAACGCTCGCAAAACGCGATGTCTCATTTTAGTTGTTTGACGCTTTTTCACTCGCGGCATCGGTGCTAAACGAGTTTCAACGATGCAAAACGATGTATTTGTAAAAAATAAAGGTTTTTGACACTCGGAGACCGAGTTTACATGCGTGCAACACTCGCAAAACGCGATTTCTCGATTTGGCTGATTGACGGTTTTTCGCTCGCGGCATCGGTGCCAAACGAGTTTCAACGATGCAAAACGATGCATTTGCACAAAATAAAGGTTTTTGACACTCAGCGACCGAGTTTACTTGCGTTCAACGCTCGCAAAACGCGATGGCTCGATTTGGCTGTTTGACGCATTTTCGCCCGCGGCATCGGTGCCAAACGAGTGTTAACGATGCAAAACGATGGATTTGCACAAAATCAAGGTTTTTGACACTCGGCGACCGTGTTTACATGCGTGCAACACTCGCAAAACGCGATATCTCGATTTGGCTGATTGACGGTTTATCGCTCGCGGCATCGGTGCCAAACGAGTTTCAACGATGCAAAACGTTAGATTTGCACAATATAAAGGTTTTTGACACTCGGTGACCGAGTTTACATGCGTGCAGCGCTCGCAAAACGCGATTTATCGATTTAGCTGATTGACGGTTCTTCGCTCGCGGCATCGGTGCCAAACGAGTTTCAACGATGCAAAAAGATGGATTTGCAAAAAATCAAGGTTTTTGACACTCGGCGACGGAGTTTACTTGCGCGCAACGCTCGCAAAACGCGATGGCTCGATATGGCTGATTGACGCTTTTTCACTCGCGGCATCGGTGCCAAACGAGTGTTAACGATGCAAAGCGATGGATTTGCACAAAATCAAGGTTTTTGACACTCGGCGACCGAGTTTACATGCGTCCAACGCTCGCAGAACGCGATTTCTCGATTTGGCTGATTGACGCTTTTTCGCTAGCGGCATCAGTGCCAAACGAGTGTTAACGATGCAAAACGATGCATTTTCACGAAATAGAGGTTTTTGTTACTCGGAGACCGAGTTACATGCGTGCAACGCTCGCAAAACGCGATGTCTCATTTTAGTTGTTTGACGCTTTTTCACTCGCGGCATCGGTGCTAAACGAGTTTCAACGATGCAAAACGATGTATTTGCAAAAAATAAAGGTTTCTGACACTCGGAGACCGAGTTTACATGCGTGCAACACTCGCAAAACGCGATTTCTCGATTTGGCTGATTGACGGTTTTTCGCTCGCGGCATCGGTGCCAAACGAGTTTTGACGATGCAAAACGATGCATTTTCACAAAATAAAGGTTTTTGTCACTCGGTGACCGAGTTTACATGAGTACAACACTCGCAAAACCCGATTTCTCGATTTGGCTGATGAACGCTTTTTCACTCGCGGCATCGGTGCCAAACGAGTTTCAACGATGCAAAACGATGCATTTGCACAAAATAAAGGTTTTTGACACTCAGCGACCGAGTTTACTTGCGTTTAACGCTCGCAAAACGCGATGGCTCGATTTGGCTGTTTGACGCATTTTCGCTCGCGGCATCGGTGCCAAACGAGTGTTAACGATGCAAAACGATGGATTTGCACAAAATCAAGGTTTTTGACACTCGGCGACCGTGTTTACATGTGTTCAACGCTCGCAAAACGCGATAGCTCGATTTGGCTGTTTGACGCATTTTCGCTCGCGGTATCGGTGCCAAACGAGTTTCAACGATGCAAAAAGATGGATTTGCAAAAAATCAAGGTTTTTGACACTCGGCGACCGAGTGTACATGCGCGCCACGCTCGCAAAACGCGATGGCTCGATATGGCTGATTGACGCTTTTTCACTCGCGGCATCGGTGCCAAACGAGTTTCAACGATGCAAAAAGATGGATTTGCAAAAAATCAAGGTTTTTGACACTCGGCGACCGAGTGTACATGCGCGCCACGCTCGCAAAACGCGATGGCTCGATATGGCTGATTGACGCTTTTTCACTCGCGGCATCGGTGCCAAACGAGTTTCAACGATGCAAAACGATGCATTTGCAAAAAATAAAGGTTTTTGACACTCGGAGACCGAGTTTACATGCGTGCAACACTCGCAAAAAGCGATTTCTCGATTTGGCTGTTTGACGCATTTTCGTTCGCGGCATCGGTGCCAAACGAGTTTCAACGATGCAAAACGATGGATTTGCACAAAATCAAGGTTTTTGACACTCGGCGAGCGAGTAAACATGCGTCCAACGCTCGCAGAACGCGATTTCTCGATTTGGCTGATTGACGCTTTTTCGCTTGCGGCATCAGTGCCAAACGAGTGTTAACGATGCAAAAAGATGCATTTTCACGAAATAGAGGTTTTTGTTACTCGGAGACCGAGTTTACATGCGTGCAACGCTCGCAAAACGCGATGTCTCATTTTAGTTGTTTGACGCTTTTTCACTCGCGGCATCGGTGCTAAACGAGTTTCAACGATGCAAAACGATGTATTTGTAAAAAATAAAGGTTTTTGACACTCGGAGACCGAGTTTACATGCGTGCAACACTCGCAAAACGCGATTTCTCGATTTGGCTGATTGACGGTTTTTCGCTCGCGGCATCGGTGCCAAACGAGTTTCAACGATGCAAAACGTTAGATTTGCACAAAATAAAGGTTTTTAACACTCGGTGACCGAGTTTACATGCGTGCAGCGCTCGCAAAACGTGATTTATCGATTTAGCTGATTGACGGTTTTTCGCTCGCAGCCTCGGTGCCAAACGAGTTTTGACGATGCAAAACGATGCATTTTCACAAAATAAAGGTTTTTGTCACTCGGTGACCGAGTTTACATGAGTACAACACTCGCAAAACCCGATTTCTCGATTTGGCTGATTAACGTTTTTTCACTCGCGGCATCGGTGCCAAACGAGTTTCAACGATGCAAAACGATGCATTTGCACAAAATAAAGGTTTTTGACACTCAGCGACCGAGTTTACTTGCGTTCAACGCTCGCAAAACGCGATGGCTCGATTTGGCTGTTTGACGCATTTTCGCTCGCGGCATCGGTGCCAAACGAGTGTTAACGATGCAAAACGATGGATTTGCAAAAAATCAAGGTTTTTGACACTCGGCGACCGTGTTTACATGCGTTCAACGCTCGCAAAACGCGATTTCTCGATTTGGCGGATTGACGGTTCTCCGCTCGCGGCATCGGTGCCAAACGAGTTTCAACGATGCAAAAAGAGGCATTTTCACGAAATAGAGGTTTTTGTTACTCGGAGACCGAGTTTACATGCGTGCAACGCTCGCAAAACGCGATGGCTCGACTTGGCTGTTTGACTCATTTTCGCTCGCGGTATCGGTGCCAAACGAGTTTCAACGATGCAAAACGATGCATTTGCACAAAATAAAGGTTTTTGACAATCGGAGACCGAGTTTACATGCGTGCAACACTCGCAAAACGCTATTTCTCGATTTGGCTGATTGACGCTTTTTCACTCGCGGCATCGGTGCCAAACGAGTTTCAACGATGCAAAACGATGCATTTGCACAAAATAAAGGTTTTTGACACTCAGCGACCGAGTTTACTTGCGTTCAACGCTCGCAAAACGCGATGGCTCGATTTGGCTGTTTGACGCATTTTCGCTCGCGGCATCGGTGCCAAACGAGTGTTAACGATGCAAAACGATGGATTTGCACAAAATCAAGGTTTTTGACACTCGGCGACCGTGTTTACATGCGTGCAACACTCGCAAAACGCGATTTCTCGATTTGGCTGATTGACGGTTTATCGCTCGCGGCATCGGTGCCAAACGAGTTTTAACGATGCAAAACGTTAGATTTGCACAATATAAAGGTTTTTGACACTCGGTGACCGAGTTTACATGCGTGCAGCGCTCGCAAAACGCGATTTATCGATTTAGCTGATTGACGGTTCTTCGCTCGCGGCATCGGTGCCAAACGAGTTTCAACGATGCAAAAAGATGGATTTGCAAAAAATCAAGGTTTTTGACACTCGGCGACGGAGTTTACTTGCGCGCATCGGTGCTAAACGAGTTTCAACGATGCAAAACGATGTATTTGTAAAAAATAAAGGTTTTTGACACTCGGAGACCGAGTTTACATGCGTGCAACACTCGCAAAACGCGATTTCTCGATTTGGCTGATTGACGGTTTTTCGCTCGCGGCATCGGTGCCAAACGAGTTTCAACGATGCAAAACGTTAGATTTGCACAAAATAAAGGTTTTTAACACTCGGTGACCGAGTTTACATGCGTGCAGCGCTCGCAAAACGTGATTTATCGATTTAGCTGATTGACGGTTTTTCGCTCGCAGCATCGGTGCCAAACGAGTTTTGACGATGCAAAACGATGCATTTTCACAAAATAAAGGTTTTTGTCACTCGGTGACCGAGTTTACATGAGTACAACACTCGCAAAACCCGATTTCTCGATTTGGCTGATTAACGTTTTTTCACTCGCGGCATCGGTGCCAAACGAGTTTCAACGATGCAAAACGATGCATTTGCACAAAATAAAGGTTTTTGACACTCAGCGACCGAGTTTACTTGCGTTCAACGCTCGCAAAACGCGATGGCTCGATTTGGCTGTTTGACGCATTTTCGCTCGCGGCATCGGTGCCAAACGAGTGTTAACGATGCAAAACGATGGATTTGCAAAAAATCAAGGTTTTTGACACTCGGCGACCGTGTTTACATGCGTTCAACGCTCGCAAAACGCGATAGCTCGATTTGGCTGTTTGACGCATTTTCGCTCGCGGTATCGGTGCCAAACGAGTTTCAACGATGCAAAACGATGGATTTGCACAAAATCAAGGTTTTTGACACTCGGCGACCGAGTTTACATGCGTCCAACGCTCGCAGAACGCGATTTCTCGATTTGGCTGATTGACGCTTTTTCGCTTGCGGCATCAGTGCCAAACGAGTGTTAACGATGCAAAACGATGCATTTTCACGAAATAGAGGTTTTTGTTACTCGGAGACCGAGTTTACATGCGTGCAACGCTTGCAAAACGCGATGTCTCATTTTAGTTGTTTGACGCTTTTTCACTCGCGGCATCGGTGCTAAACGAGTTTCAACGATGCAAAACGATGTATTTGCAAAAAATAAAGGTTTTTGACACTCGGTGACCGAGTTTACATGCGTGCAGCGCTCGCAAAACGTGGTTTATCGATTTAGCTGATTGACGGTTCTTCGCTCGCGGCATCGGTGCCAAACGAGTTTCAACGATGCAAAAAGATGGATTTGCAAAAAATCAAGGTTTTTGACACTCGGCGACGGAGTTTACTTGCGCGCAACGCTCGCAAAACGCGATGGCTCGATATGGCTGATTGACGCTTTTTCACTCGCGGCATCGGTGCCAAACGAGTGTTAACGATGCAAAGCGATGGATTTGCACAAAATCAAGGTTTTTGACACTCGGCGACCGAGTTTACATGCGTCCAACGCTCGCAGAACGCGATTTCTCGATTTGGCTGATTGACGCTTTTTCGCTTGCGGCATCAGTGCCAAACGAGTGTTAACGATGCAAAACGATGCATTTTCACGAAATAGAGGTTTTTGTTACTCGGAGACCGAGTTTACATGCGTGCAACGCTCGCAAAACGCGATGTCTCATTTTAGTTGTTTGACGCTTTTTCACTCGCGGCATCGGTGCTAAACGAGTTTCAACGATGCAAAACGATGTATTTGTAAAAAATAAAGGTTTTTGACACTCGGAGACCGAGTTTACATGCGTGCAACACTCGCAAAACGCGATTTCTCGATTTGGCTGATTGACGGTTTTTCGCTCGCGGCATCGGTGCCAAACGAGTTTCAACGATGCAAAACGTTAGATTTGCACAAAATAAAGGTTTTTAACACTCGGTGACCGAGTTTACATGCGTGCAGCGCTCGCAAAACGTGATTTATCGATTTAGCTGATTGACGGTTTTTCGCTCGCAGCATCGGTGCCAAACGAGTTTTGACGATGCAAAACTATGCATTTTCACAAAATAAAGGTTTTTGTCACTCGGTGACCGAGTTTACATGAGTACAACACTCGCAAAACCCGATTTCTCGATTTGGCTGATTAACGTTTTTTCACTCGCGGCATCGGTGCCAAACGAGTTTCAACGATGCAAAACGATGCATTTGCACAAAATAAAGGTTTTTGACACTCAGCGACCGAGTTTACTTGCGTTCAACGCTCGCAAAACGCGATGGCTCGATTTGGCTGTTTGACGCATTTTCGCTCGCGGCATCGGTGCCAAACGAGTGTTAACGATGCAAAACGATGGATTTGCAAAAAATCAAGGTTTTTGACACTCGGCGACCGTGTTTACATGCGTTCAACGCTCGCAAAACGCGATAGCTCGATTTGGCTGTTTGACGCATTTTCGCTCGCGGTATCGGTGCCAAACGAGTTTCAACGATGCAAAACGGTGCATTTGCTCAAAATAAAAGTTTTTGACACTCGGCGACCGTGTTTACATGCGTGCAGCGCTCGCAAAACGCGATTTCTCGATTTGGCGGATTGACGGTTCTCCGCTCGCGGCATCGGTGCCAAACGAGTTTCAACGATGCAAAAAGATGGATTTGCAAAAAATCAAGATTTTTGACACTCGGCGACCGAGTGTACATGCGCGCCACGCTCGCAAAACGCGATGGCTCGATATGGCTGATTGACGCTTTTTCACTAGCGGCATCGGTGCCAAACGAGTTTCAACGATGCAAAACGATGCATTTGCAAAAAATAAAGGTTTTTGACACTCGGAGACCGAGTTTACATGCGTGCAACACTCGCAAAAAGCGATTTCTCGATTTGGCTGTTTGACGCATTTTCGCTCGCGGTATCGGTGCCAAACGAGTTTCAACGGTGCAAAACGATGGATTTGCACAAAATCAAGGTTTTTGACACTCGGCGACCGAGTTTACATGCGTCCAACGCTCGCAGAACGCGATTTCTCGATTTGGCTGATTGACGCTTTTTCGCTTGCGGCATCAGTGCCAAACGAGTGTTAACGATGCAAAAAGAGGCATTTTCACGAAATAGAGGTTTTTGTTACTCGGAGACCGAGTTTACATGCGTGCAACGCTCGCAAAACGCGATGGCTCGACTTGACTGTTTGACGCATTTTCGCTCGCGGTATCGGTGCCAAACGAGTTTCAACGATGCAAAACGATGCATTTGCACAAAATAAAGGTTTTTGACACTCGGAGACCGAGTTTACATGCGTGCAACACTCGCAAAACGCTATTTCTCGATTTGGCTGATTGACGCTTTTTCACTCGCGGCATCGGTGCCAAACGAGTTTCAACGATGCAAAACGATGCATTTGCACAAAATAAAGGTTTTTGACACTCAGCGACCGAGTTTACTTGCGTTCAACGCTCGCAAAACGCGATGGCTCGATTTGGCTGTTTGACGCATTTTCGCTCGCGGCATCGGTGCCAAACGAGTGTTAACGATGCAAAGCGATGGATTTGCACAAAATCAAGGTTTTTGACACTCGGCGACCGAGTTTACATGCGTCCAACGCTCGCAGAACGCGATTTCTCGATTTGGCTGATTGACGCTTTTTCGCTTGCGGCATCAGTGCCAAACGAGTGTTAACGATGCAAAACGATGCATTTTCACGAAATAGAGGTTTTTGTTACTCGGAGACCGAGTTTACATGCGTGCAACGCTCGCAAAACGCGATGTCTCGATTTGGCGGATTGACGGTTCTTCGCTCGCGGCATCGGTGCCAAACGAGTTTCAACGATGCAAAAAGATGGATTTGCAAAAAATCAAGGTTTTTGACACTCGGCGACCGAGTGTACATGCGCGCCACGCTCGCAAAACGCGATGGCTCGATATGGCTGATTGACGCTTTTTCACTCGCGGCATCGGTGCCAAACGAGTTTCAACGATGCAAAACGATGCATTTGCAAAAAATAAAGTTTTTTGACACTCGGAGGCCGAGTTTACATGCGTGCAACACTCGCAAAAAGCGATTTCTCGATTTGGCTGTTTGACGCATTTTCGTTCGCGGCATCGGTGCCAAACGAGTTTCAACGATGCAAAACGATGGATTTGCACAAAATCAAGGTTTTTGACACTCGGCGACCGAGTTTACATGCGTCCAACGCTCGCAGAACGCGATTTCTCGATTTGGCTGATTGACGCTTTTTCGCTTGCGGCATCAGTGCCAAACGAGTGTTAACGATGCAAAACGATGCATTTTCACGAAATAGAGGTTTTTGTTACTCGGAGACCGAGTTTACATGCGTGCAACGCTCGCAAAACGCGATGGCTCGATTTGGCTGTTTGACGCATTTTCGCTCGCGGTATCGGTGCCAAACGAGTTTCAACGATGCAAAACGATGCATTTGCTCAAATTAAAAGTTTTTGACACTCGGCGACCGTGTTTACATGCGTGCAGCGCTCGCAAAACGCGATTTCTCGATTTGGCGGATTGACGGTTCTTCGCTCGCGGCATCGGTGCCAAACGAGTGTTAACGATGCAAAGCGATGGATTTGCACAAAATCAAGGTTTTTGACACTCGGCGACCGGGTTTACATGCGTCCAACGCTCGCAGAACGCGATTTCTCGATTTGGCTGATTGACGCTTTTTCGCTTGCGGCATCAGTGCCAAACGAGTGTTAACGATGCAAAACGATGCATTTTCACGAAATAGAGGTTTTTGTTACTCGGAGACCGAGTTTACATGTGTGCAACGCTCGCAAAACGCGATGTCTCATTTTAGTTGTTTGACGCTTTTTCACTCGCGGCATCGGTGCCAAACGAGTTTCAACGATGCAAAACGATGCATTTGCACAAAATAAAGGTTTTTGACACTCAGCGACCGAGTTTACTTGCGTTTAACGCTCGCAAAACGCGATGGCTCGATTTGGCTGTTTGACGCATTTTCGCTCGCGGCATCGGTGCCAAACGAGTGTTAACGATGCAAAACGATGGATTTGCACAAAATCAAGGTTTTTGACACTCGGCGACCGTGTTTACATGCGTTCAACGCTCGCAAAACGCGATAGCTCGATTTGGCTGTTTGACGCATTTTCGCTCGCGGTATCGGTGCCAAACGAGTTTCAACGATGCAAAACGATGCATTTGCTCAAAATAAAAGTTTTTGACACTCGGCGACCGTGTTTACATGCGTGCAGCGCTCGCAAAACGCGATTTCTCGATTTGGCGGATTGACGGTTCTTCGCTCGCGACATCGGTGCCAAACGAGTTTCAACGATGCAAAAAGATGGATTTGCAAAAAATCAAGGTTTTTGACACTCGGCGACCGAGTGTACATGCGCGCCACGCTCGCAAAACGCGATGGCTCGATATGGCTGATTGACGCTTTTTCACTCGCGGCATCGGTGCCAAACGAGTTTCAACGATGCAAAACGATGCATTTGCAAAAAATAAAGGTTTTTGACACTCGGAGACCGAGTTTACATGCGTGCAACACTCGCAAAAAGCGATTTCTCGATTTGGCTGTTTGACGCATTTTCGTTCGCGGCATCGGTGCCAAACGAGTTTCAACGATGCAAAACGATGGATTTGCACAAAATCAAGGTTTTTGACACTCGGCGAGCGAGTAAACATGCGTTCAACGGTCGCAAAACGCGATGGCTCGATTTTGCTGTTTGACGCATTTTCTCTCGCGGTATCGGTGCCACACGAGTTTCAACGATGCAAAACGATACATTTGCACAAAATAAAAGATTTTGACACTCGGCGACCGAGTTTATATGCGTGCAACACTCGCAAAACGCGATTTCTCGATTTGGCTGATTGACGGTTTTTCGCTCGCAGCATCGGTGCCAAACGAGTGTTAACGATGCAAAGCGATGGATTTGCACAAAATCAAGGTTTTTGACACTCGGCGACCGAGTTTACATGCGTCCAACGCTCGCAGAACGCGATTTCTCGATTTGGCTGATTGACGCTTTTTCGCTTGCGGCATCAGTGCCAAACGAGTGTTAACGATGCAAAACGATGCATTTTCACGAAATAGAGGTTTTTGTTACTCGGAGACCGAGTTTACATGCGTGCAACGCTCGCAAAACGCGATGTCTCATTTTAGTTGTTTGACGCTTTTTCACTCGCGGCATCGGTGCTAAACGAGTTTCAACGATGCAAAACGATGTATTTGCAAAAAATAAAGGTTTTGACACTCGGAGACCGAGTTTACATGCGTGCAACACTCGCAAAACGCGATTTCTCGATTTGGCTGATTGACGGTTTTTCGCTCGCGGCATCGGTGCCAAACGAGTTTCAACAATGCAAAACGTTAGATTTGCACAAAATAAAGGTTTTTGACACTCGGTGACCGAGTTTACATGAGTACAACACTCGCAAAACCCGATTTCTCGATTTGGCTGATTAACGCTTTTTCACTCGCGGCATCGGTGCCAAACGAGTTTCAACGATGCAAAACGATGCATTTGCACAAAATAAAGGTTTTTGACACTCAGCGACCGAGTTTACTTGCGTTCAACGCTCGCAAAACGCGATTTCTCGATTTGGCTGATTGACGCATTTTCGCTCGCGGCATCAGTGCCAAACGAGTGTTAACGATGCAAAACGATGCATTTTCACGAAATAGAGGTTTTTGTTACTCGGAGACCGAGTTTACATGCGTGCAACGCTCGCAAAACGCGATGTCTCATTTTAGTTGTTTGACGCTTTTTCACTCGCGGCATCGGTGCTAAACGAGTTTCAACGATGCAAAACGATGTATTTGCAAAAAATAAAGGTTTTGACACTCGGAGACCGAGTTTACATGCGTGCAACACTCGCAAAACGCGATTTCTCGATTTGGCTGATTGACGGTTTTTCGCTCGCGGCATCGGTGCCAAACGAGTTTCAACGATGCAAAACGTTAGATTTGCACAAAATAAAGGTTTTTGACACTCGGTGACCGAGTTTACATGAGTACAACACTCGCAAAACCCGATTTCTCGATTTGGCTGATTAACGCTTTTTCACTCGCGGCATCGGTGCCAAACGAGTTTCAACGATGCAAAACGATGCATTTGCACAAAATAAAGGTTTTTGACACTCAGCGACCGAGTTTACTTGCGTTCAACGCTCGCAAAACGCGATGGCTCGATTTGGCTGTTTGACGCATTTTCGCTCGCGGCATCGGTGCCAAACGAGTGTTAACGATGCAAAACGATGGATTTGCACAAAATCAAGGTTTTTGACACTCGGCGACCGTGTTTACATGCGTTCAACGCTCGCAAAACGCGATAGCTCGATTTGGCTGTTTGACGCATTTTCGCTCGCGGTATCGGTGCCACACGAGTTTCAACGATGCAAAACGATACATTTGCACAAAATAAAAGATTTTGACACTCGGCGACCGAGTTTATATGCGTGCAACACTCGCAAAACGCGATTTCTCGATTTGGCTGATTGACGGTTTTTCGCTCGCAGCATCGGTGCCAAACGAGTGTTAACGATGCAAAGCGATGGATTTGCACAAAATCAAGGTTTTTGACACTCGGCGACCGAGTTTACATGCGTCCAACGCTCGCAGAACGCGATTTCTCGATTTGGCTGATTGACGCTTTTTCGCTTGCGGCATCAGTGCCAAACGAGTGTTAACGATGCAAAACGATGCATTTTCACAAAATAAAGGTTTTTGACGCTCGGAGACCGAGTTTACATGCGTGCAACGCTTGCAAAACGCGATGTCTCATTTTAGTTGTTTGACGCTTTTTCACTCGCGGCATCGGTGCTAAACGAGTTTCAACGATGCAAAACGATGTATTTGCAAAAAATAAAGATTTTTGACACTCGGAGACCGAGTTTACATGCGTGCAACACTCGCAAAACGCGATTTCTCGATTTGGCTGATTGACGGTTTTTCGCTCGCGGCATCGGTGCCAAACGAGTTTCAACGATGCAAAACGTTAGATTTGCACAAAATAAAGGTTTTTGACACACGGTGACCGAGTTTACATGCGTGCAGCGCTCGCAAAACGTGATTTATCGATTTAGCTGATTGACGGTTTTTCGCTCGCAGCATCGGTGCCAAACGAGTTTTGACGATGCAAAACCATGCATTTGCACAAAATAAAGGTTTTTGTCACTCGGTGACCGAGTTTACATGCGTGCAGCGCTCGCAAAACGTGATTTATCGATTTAGCTGATTGACGGTTCTTCGCTCGCGGCATCGGTGCCAAACGAGTTTCAACGATGCAAAAAGATGGATTTGCAAAAAATAAAGGTTTTTGACACTCGGAGACCGAGTTTACATGCGTGCAACACTCGCAAAACGCGATTTCTCGATTTGGCTGATTGACGGTTTTTCGCTCGCGGCATCGGTGCCAAACGAGTTTCAACGATGCAAAACGTTAGATTTGCACAATAGAAAGGTTTTTGACACTCGGTGACCGAGTTTACATGCTTGCAGCGCTCGCAGAACGCGATTTCTCGATTTGGCTGATTGACGCTTTTTCGCTTGCGGCATCAGTGCCAAACGAGTGTTAACGATGCAAAACGATGCATTTTCACGAAATAGAGGTTTTTGTTACTCGGAGACCGAGTTTACATGCGTGCAACGCTCGCAAAACGCGATGTCTCATTTTAGTTGTTTGACGCTTTTTCACTCGCGGCATCGGTGCTAAACGAGTTTCAACGATGCAAAACGATGTATTTGCAAAAAATAAAGGTTTTGACACTCGGAGACCGAGTTTACATGCGTGCAACACTCGCAAAACGCGATTTCTCGATTTGGCTGATTGACGGTTTTTCGCTCGCGGCATCGGTGCCAAACGAGTTTCAACGATGCAAAACGTTAGATTTGCACAAAATAAAGGTTTTTGACACTCGGTGACCGAGTTTACATGAGTACAACACTCGCAAAACCCGATTTCTCGATTTGGCTGATTAACGCTTTTTCACTCGCGGCATCGGTGCCAAACGAGTTTCAACGATGCAAAACGATGCATTTGCACAAAATAATGGTTTTTGACACTCAGCGACCGAGTTTACTTGCGTTCAACGCTCGCAAAACGCGATGGCTCGATTTGGCTGTTTGACGCATTTTCGCTCGCGGCATCGGTGCCAAACGAGTGTTAACGATGCAAAACGATGGATTTGCACAAAATCAAGGTTTTTGACACTCGGCGACCGTGTTTACATGCGTTCAACGCTCGCAAAACGCGATAGCTCGATTTGGCTGTTTGACGCATTTTCGCTCGCGGTATCGGTGCCACACGAGTTTCAACGATGCAAAACGATACATTTGCACAAAATAAAAGATTTTGACACTCGGCGACCGAGTTTATATGCGTGCAACACTCGCAAAACGCGATTTCTCGATTTGGCTGATTGACGGTTTTTCGCTCGCAGCATCGGTGCCAAACGAGTGTTAACGATGCAAAGCGATGGATTTGCACAAAATCAAGGTTTTTGACACTCGGCGACCGAGTTTACATGCGTCCAACGCTCGCAGAACGCGATTTCTCGATTTGGCTGATTGACGCTTTTTCGCTTGCGGCATCAGTGCCAAACGAGTGTTAACGATGCAAAACGATGCATTTTCACGAAATAGAGGTTTTTGTTACTCGGAGACCGAGTTTACATGCGTGCAACGCTCGCAAAACGCGATGTCTCATTTTAGTTGTTTGACGCTTTTTCACTCGCGGCATCGGTGCTAAACGAGTTTCAACGATGCAAAACGATGTATTTGTAAAAAATAAAGGTTTTTGACACTCGGAGACCGAGTTTACATGCGTGCAACACTCGCAAAACGCGATTTCTCGATTTGGCTGATTGACGGTTTTTCGCTCGCGGCATCGGTGCCAAACGAGTTTCAACGATGCAAAACGTTAGATTTGCACAAAATAAAGGTTTTTAACACTCGGTGACCGAGTTTACATGCGTGCAGCGCTCGCAAAACGTGATTTATCGATTTAGCTGATTGACGGTTTTTCGCTCGCAGCATCGGTGCCAAACGAGTTTTGACGATGCAAAACGATGCATTTTCACAAAATAAAGGTTTTTGTCACTCGGTGACCGAGTTTACATGAGTACAACACTCGCAAAACCCGATTTCTCGATTTGGCTGATTAACGTTTTTTCACTCGCGGCATCGGTGCCAAACGAGTTTCAACGATGCAAAACGATGCATTTGCACAAAATAAAGGTTTTTGACACTCAGCGACCGAGTTTACTTGCGTTCAACGCTCGCAAAACGCGATGGCTCGATTTGGCTGTTTGACGCATTTTCGCTCGCGGCATCGGTGCCAAACGAGTGTTAACGATGCAAAACGATGGATTTGCAAAAAATCAAGGTTTTTGACACTCGGCGACCGTGTTTACATGCGTTCAACGCTCGCAAAACGCGATAGCTCGATTTGGCTGTTTGACGCATTTTCGCTCGCGGTATCGGTGCCAAACGAGTTTCAACGATGCAAAACGATGCATTTGCTCAAAATAAAAGTTTTTGACCTCGGAGACCGAGTTTACATGCGTGCAACACTCGCAAAAACGCGATTTCTCGATTTGGCTGATTGACGCTTTTTCACTCGCGGCATGGAACGAGTTTCAATGATGCAAAACGATGGATTTGCAAAAAATCAAGATTTTTGACACTCGGCGACCGAGTGTACATGCTAGCCACGCTCGCAAAACGCGATGGCTCGATATGGCTGATTGACGCTTTTTCACTCGCGGCATCGGTGCCAAACGAGTTTCAACGATGCAAAACGATGCATTTGCAAAAATAAAGGTTTTTGACACTCGGAGGACCGAGTTTACATGCGTGCAACACTCGCAAAAAGCGATTTCTCGATTTGGCTGTTTGACGCATTTTCGCTCGCGGTATCGGTGCCAAACGAGTTTCAACGATGCAAAACGATGGATTTGCACAAAATCAAGGTTTTTGACACTCGGCGACCGGAGTTTACATGCGTCCAACGCTCGCAGAACGCGATTTCTCGATTTGGCTGATTGACGCTTTTTCGCTTGCGGCATCAGTGCCAAACGAGTGTTAACGATGCAAAAAGATTGCATTTTCACGAAATAGAGGTTTTTGTTACTCGGAGACCGAGTTTACATGCGTGCAACGCTCGCAAAACGCGATGGCTCGACTTGGCTGTTGACGCATTTTCGCTCGCGGTATCGGTGCCAAACGAGTTTCAACGATGCAAAACGATGCATTGCACAAAATAAAGGTTTTTGGACACTCGGAGACCGAGTTTACATGCGTGCAACACTCGCAAAACGCTATTTCTCGATTTGGCTGATTGACGCTTTTTCACTCGCGGCATCGGTGCCAAACGAGTTTCAACGATGCAAAACGATGCATTTGCACAAAATATAAGGTTTTTGACACTCAGCGACCGAGTTTACTTGCGTTCAACGCTCGCAAAACGCGATGGCTCGATTTGGCTGTTTGACGCATTTTCGCTCGCGGTATCGGTGCCCAAACGAGTGTTAACGATGCAAAACGATGGATTTGCACAAAAATCAAGGTTTTTGACACTCGGCGACCGTGTTTACATGCGTGCAACACTCGCAAAACGCGATTTCTCGATTTGGCTGATTGAACGGTTTATCGCTCGCGGCATCGGTGCCAAACGAGTTTCAAACGATGCAAAACGTTAAATTTGCACAATATAAAGGTTTTTGACACTCGGTGACCGAGTTTACATGCGTGCAGCGCTCGCAAAACGCGATTTATCGATTTTAGCTGATTGACGGTTCTTCGCTCGCGGCATCGGTGCCAAACGAGTTTCAACGATGCAAAACGATGGATTTGCACAAAATCAAGGTTTTTGACACTCGGCGACCGTGTTTACATGCGTTCAACGCTCGCAAAACGCGATGGCTCGATTTGGCTGTTTGACGCATTTCCGCTCGCGGTATCGGTGCCTAACGAGTTTCAACGATGCAAATCGATGCATTTGCTCAAAATAAAAGTTTTTGACACTCGGCGACCGTGTTTACATGCGTGCAGCGCATCGCAAAACGCGATTTCTCGATTTGGCTGATTGACGGTTCTTCGGTCGCGGCATCGATGTCAAACGAGTTTCAACGATGCAAAACGATGCATTTGCACAAAATAAAAGGTTTTGACACTCGGCGACCCGTGTTTACATGCGTGCAGCGCTTACAAAACGCGATTTCTCGATTTGGCCGATTGACGCTTTATCATCGGTGCCAAACGAGTTTCAACGATGCAAATCGATGCATTTGCTCAAAATAAAAGTTTTTGACACTCGGCGACCGTGTTTACATGCGTGCAGCGCTCGCAAAACGCGATTTCTCGATTTGGCTGATTGACGGTTCTTCGGTCGCGGCATCGATGTCAAACGAGTTTCAACGATGCAAAACGATGCATTTGCACAAAATAAAAGGTTTTGACACTCGGCGACCGTGTTTACATGCGTGCAGCGCTTACAAAACGCGATTTCTCGATTTGGCTGATTGACGCTTTATCACTCGCGACATCGGTGCCAAACGAGTGTTAACGATGCAAAACGATGGATTTGCACAAAATAAAGGTTCTTGACACTCGGCGACCGAGTTTATAAGCGTGCAACACTCGCAAAACGCGATTTCTCGATTTAGCTGATTGAGGCTTTTTCACTCGCGGCATCGGTGCCAAACGAGTTTCAACGATGCAAAACGATGCATTTGCACAAAATAAAGGTTTTTGACGCTCGGAGACCGAATTAACATGCGTGCAACACTCGCAAAACGCGATTTCTCGATTTGGCTTATTGGGGCTTTTTCACTCGCGGCATCGGTGCCAAACGAGTGTTAACGATGCAAAACGATGGATTTGCACAAAGTCAAGGTTTGTGACACTCGGCGACCGAGTATACATGCGGGCAACGCTCGCAAAACGCGATAGCTCGATCTGGCTGCTTGACGCATTTTCGCTCGCGGCATCGGTGCCAAACGAGTGTTAACGATGCAAAACGATGGATTTGCACAAAATCAAGGTTTTTGACACTCGGCGACCGTGTTTACATGCGTTCAACGCTCGCAAAACGCGATGGCTCGATTTGGCTGTTTGACGCATTTTCGCTCGCGGTATCGGTGCCAAACGAGTTTCAACGATGCAAAACGATGGATTTGCACAAAATCAAGGTTTTTGACACTCGGCGACCGAGTTTACATGCGTCCAACGCTCGCAGAACGCGATTTCTCGATTTGGCTGATTGACGCTTTTTCGCTTGCGGCATCAGTGCCAAACGAGTGTTAACGATGCAAAACGATGCATTTTCACGAAATAGAGGTTTTTGTTACTCGGAGACCGAGTTTACATGCGTGCAACGCTCGCAAAACGCGATGTCTCATTTTAGTTGTTTGACGCTTTTTCACTTGCGGCATCGGTGCTAAACGAGTTTCAACGATGCAAAACGATGTATTTGCAAAAAATAAAGGTTTTTGACACTCGGAGACCGAGTTTACATGCGTGCAACACTCGCAAAACGCGATTTCTCGATTTGGCTGATTGACGGTTTTTCGCTCGCGGCATCGGTGCCAAACGAGTTTCAACGATGCAAAACGTTAGATTTGCACAAAATAAAGGTTTTTGACACTCGGTGACCGAGTTTACATGCGTGCAGGGCTCGCAAAACGTGATTTATCGATTTAGCTGATTGACGGTTTTTCGCTCGCAGCATCGGTGCCAAACGAGTTTTGACGATGCAAAACGATGCATTTTCACAAAATAAAGGTTTTTGTCACTCGGTGACCGAGTTTACATGAGTACAACACTCGCAAAACCCGATTTCTCGATTTGGCTGATTAACGCTTTTTCACTCGCGGCATCGGTGCCAAACGAGTTTCAACGATGCAAAACGATGCATTTGCACAAAATAAAGGTTTTTGACACTCAGCGACCGAGTTTACTTGCGTTTAACGCTCGCAAAACGCGATGGCTCGATTTGGCTGTTTGACGCATTTTCGCTCGCGGCATCGGTGCCAAACGAGTGTTAACGATGCAAAACGATGGATTTGCACAAAATCAAGGTTTTTGACACTTGGCAACCGTGTTTACATGCGTTCAACGCTCGCAAATCGCGATAGCTCGATTTGGCTGTTTGACGCATTTTCGCTCGCGGTATCGGTGCCAAACGAGTTTCAACGATGCAATACGATGCATTTGCTCAAAATAAAAGTTTTTGACACTCGGCGACCGTGTTTACATGCGTGCAGCGCTCGCAAAACGCGATTTCTCGATTTGGCGGATTGACGGTTCTTCGCTCGCGGCATCGGTGCCAAACGAGTTTCAACGATGCAAAAAGATGGATTTGCAAAAAATCAAGGTTTTTGACACTCGGCGACCGAGTGTACATGCGCGCCACGCTCGCAAAACGCGATGGCTCGATATGGCTGATTGACGCTTTTTCACTCGCAGCATCGGTGCCAAACGAGTTTCAACGATGCAAAACGATGCATTTGCAAAAAATAAAGGTTTTTGACACTCGGAGACCGAGTTTACATGCGTGCAACACTCGCAAAACGCTATTTCTCGATTTGGCTGATTGACGCTTTTTCACTCGCGGCATCGGTGCCAAACGAGTTTCAACGATGCAAAACGATGCATTTGCACAAAATAAAGGTTTTTGACACTCAGCGACCGAGTTTACTTGCGTTCAACGCTCGCAAAACGCGATGGCTCGATTTGGCTGTTTGACGCATTTTCGCTCGCGGTATCGGTGCCAAACGAGTGTTAACGATGCAAAACGATGGATTTGCACAAAATCAAGGTTTTTGACACTCGGCGACCGTGTTTACATGCGTGCAACACTCGCAAAACGCGATTTCTCGATTTGGCTGATTGACGGTTTATCGCTCGCGGCATCGGTGCCAAACGAGATTCAACGATGCAAAACGTTAAACTTGCACAATATAAAGGTTTTTGACACTCGGTGACCGAGTTTACATGCGTGCAACGCTCGCAAAACGCGATGGCTCGATATGGCTGATTGACGCTTTTTCACTCGCGGCATCGGTGCCAAACGAGTGTTAACGATGCAAAGCGATGGATTTGCACAAAATCAAGGTTTTTGACACTCGGCGACCGAATTTACATGCGTCCAACGCTCGCAGAACGCGATTTCTCGATTTGGCTGATTGACGCTTTTTCGCTTGCGGCATCAGTGCCAAACGAGTGTTAACGATGCAAAACGATGCATTTTCACGAAATAGAGGTTTTTGTTACTCGGAGACCGAGTTTACATGCGTGCAACGCTCGCAAAACGCGATGTCTCATTTTAGTTGTTTGACGCTTTTTCACTTGCGGCATCGGTGCTAAACGAGTTTCAACGATGCAAAACGATGTATTTGCAAAATATAAAGGTTTTTGACACTCGGAGACCGAGTTTACATGCGTGCAACACTCGCAAAACGCGATTTCTCGATTTGGCTGATTGACGGTTTTTCGCTCGCGGCATCGGTGCCAAACGAGTTTCAACGATGCAAAACGTTAGATTTGCACAAAATAAAGGTTTTTGACACTCGGTGACCGAGTTTACATGCGTGCAGCGCTCGCAAAACGTGATTTATCGATTTAGCTGATTGACGGTTTTTCGCTCGCAGCATCGGTGCCAAACGAGTTTTGACGATGCAAAACGATGCATTTTCACAAAATAAAGGTTTTTGTCACTCGGTGACCGAGTTTACATGAGTACAACACTCGCAAAACCCGATTTCTCGATTTGGCTGATTAACGCTTTTTCACTCGCGGCATCGGTGACAAACGAGTTTCAACGATGCAAAACGATGCATTTGCACAAAATAAAGGTTTTTGACACTCAGCGACCGAGTTTACTTGCGTTCAACGCTCGCAAAACGCGATGGCTCGATTTGGCTGTTTGACGCATTTTCGCTCGCGGCATCGGTGCCAAACGAGTGTTAACGATGCAAAACGATGGATTTGCACAAAATCAAGGTTTTTGACACTCGGCGACCGTGTTTACATGCGTTCAACGCTCGCAAAACGCGATAGCTCGATTTGGCTGTTTGACGCATTTTCGCTCGCGGTATCGGTGCCAAACGAGTTTCAACGATGCAAAACGATGCATTTGCTCAAAATAAAAGTTTTTGACACTCGGCGACCGTGTTTACATGCGTGCAGCGCTCGCAAAACGCGATTTCTCGATTTGGCGGATTGACGGTTCTTCGCTCGCGGCATCGGTGCCAAACGAGTTTCAACGATGCAAAAAGATGGATTTGCAAAAAATCAAGGTTTTTGACACTCGGTGACCGAGTTTACATGCGTGCAGCGCTCGCAAAACGCGATTTATCGATTTAGCTGATTGACGGTTCTTCGCTCGCGGCATCGGTGCCAAACGAGTTTCAACGATGCAAAACGATGGATTTGCACAAAATCAAGGTTTTTGACACTCGGCGACCGTGTTTACATGCGTTCAACGCTCGCAAAACGCGATGGCTCGATTTGGCTGTTTGACGCATTTCCGCTCGCGGTATCGGTGCCAAACGAGTTTCAACGATGCAAATCGATGCATTTGCTCAAAATAAAAGTTTTTGACACTCGGCGACCGTGTTTACATGCGTGCAGCGCTCGCAAAACGCGATTTCTCGATTTGGCTGATTGACGGTTCTTCGGTCGCGGCATCGATGTCAAACGAGTTTCAACGATGCAAAACGATGCATTTGCACAAAATAAAAGGTTTTGACACTCGGCGACCGTGTTTACATGCGTGCAGCGCTTACAAAACGCGATTTCTCGATTTGGCTGATTGACGCTTTATCACTCGCGACATCGGTGCCAAACGAGTGTTAACGATGCAAAACGATGGATTTGCACAAAATAAAGGTTCTTGACACTCGGCGACCGAGTTTATAAGCGTGCAACACTCGCAAAACGCGATTTCTCGATTTAGCTGATTGAGGCTTTTTCACTCGCGGCATCGGTGCCAAACGAGTTTCAACGATGCAAAACGATGCATTTGCACAAAATAAAGGTTTTTGACGCTCGGAGACCGAATTAACATGCGTGCAACACTCGCAAAACGCGATTTCTCGATTTGGCTGATTGGCGCTTTTTCACTCGCGGCATCGAACGAGTTTCAATGATGCAAAACGATGGATTTGCACAAAATGAAAGTTTTTTACACTCAGCGACCGAGTTTACTTGCGTTCAACGCTCGCAAAACGCGATGGCTCGATTTGGCTGTTTGACGCATTTTCGCTCGCGGCATCGGTGCCAAACGAGTGTTAACGATGCAAAACGATGGATTTTCACAAAATCAAGGTTTTTGTCACGCGGTGATCAAGTTAACATGCGTGAAACACTCGCATAACGCGATTTCTCGATTTGGCTTATTGGGGCTTTTTCACTCGCGGCATCGGTGCCAAACGAGTGTTAACGATGCAAAACGATGGATTTGCACAAAGTCAAGGTTTGTGACACTCGGCGACCGAGTGTACATGCGGGCAACGCTCGCAAAACGCGATAGCTCGATCTGGCTGCTTGACGCATTTTCGCTCGCGGCATCGGTGCCAAACGAGTGTTAACGATGCAAAACGATGGATTTGCACAAAATCAAGGTTTTTGACACTCGGCGACCGTGTTTACATGCGTTCAACGCTCGCAAAACGCGATGGCTCGATTTGGCTGTTTGACGCATTTTCGCTCGCGGTATCGGTGCCAAACGAGTTTCAACGATGCAAAACGATGGATTTGGGCAAAATCAAGGTTTTTGTCACTCGGCGACCGAGTTTACATGCGTCCAACGCTCGCAGAACGCGATTTCTCGATTTGGCTGATTGACGCTTTTTCGCTTGCGGCATCAGTGCCAAACGAGTGTTAACGATGCAAAACGATGCATTTTCACGAAATAGAGGTTTTTGTTACTCGGAGACCGAGTTTACATGCGTGCAACGCTCGCAAAACGCGATGTCTCATTTTAGTTGTTTGACGCTTTTTCACTTGCGGCATCGGTGCTAAACGAGTTTCAACGATGCAAAACGATGTATTTGCAAAATATAAAGGTTTTTGACACTCGGAGACCGAGTTTACATGCGTGCAACACTCGCAAAACGCGATATCTCGATTTGGCTGATCGACGGTTTTTCGCTCGCGGCATCGGTGCCAAACGAGTTTCAACGATGCAAAACGTTAGATTTGCACAAAATAAAGGTTTTTGACACTCGGTGACCGAGTTTACATGCGTGCAGCGCTCGCAAAACGTGATTTATCGATTTAGCTGATTGACGGTTTTTCGCTCGCAGCATCGGTGCCAAACGAGTTTTGACGATGCAAAACGATGCATTTTCACAAAATAAAGGTTTTTGTCACTCGGTGACCGAGTTTACATGAGTACAACACTCGCAAAACCCGATTTCTCGATTTGGCTGATTAACGCTTTTTCACTCGCGGCATCGGTGCCAAACGAGTTTCAACGATGCAAAACGATGCATTTGCAAAAAATAAAGGTTTTTGACACTCGGAGACCGAGTTTACATGCGTGCAACACTCGCAAAAAGCGATTTCTCGATTTGGCTGTTTGACGCATTTTCGCTCGCGGTATCGGTGCCAAACGAGTTTCAACGATGCAAAACGATGGATTTGCACAAAATCAAGGTTTTTGACACTCGGCGACCGAGTTTACATGCGTCCAACGCTCGCAGAACGCGATTTCTCGATTTGGCTGATTGACGCTTTTTCGCTTGCGGCATCAGTGCCAAACGAGTGTTAACGATGCAAAAAGATGCATTTTCACGAAATAGAGGTTTTTGTTACTCGGAGACCGAGTTTACATGCGTGCAACGCTCGCAAAACGCGATGTCTCATTTTAGTTGTTTGACGCTTTTTCACTTGCGGCATCGGTGCTAAACGAGTTTCAACGATGCAAAACGATGTATTTGCAAAAAATAAAGGTTTTTGACACTCGGAGACCGAGTTTACATGCGTGCAACACTCGCAAAACGCGATTTCTCGATTTGGCTGATTGACGGTTTTTCGCTCGCGGCATCGGTGCCAAACGAGTTTCAACGATGCAAAACGTTAGATTTGCACAAAATAAAGGTTTTTGACACTCGGTGACCGAGTTTACATGCGTGCAGGGCTCGCAAAACGTGATTTATCGATTTAGCTGATTGACGGTTTTTCGCTCGCGGCATCGGTGCCAAACGAGTTTCAACGATGCAAAACGATGCATTTGCACAAAATAAAGGTTTTTGACACTCAGCGACCGAGTTTACTTGCGTTTAACGCTCGCAAAACGCGATGGCTCGATTTGGCTGTTTGACGCATTTTCGCTCGCGGCATCGGTGCCAAACGAGTGTTAACGATGCAAAACGATGGATTTGCACAAAATCAAGGTTTTTGACACTTGGCAACCGTGTTTACATGCGTTCAACGCTCGCAAATCGCGATAGCTCGATTTGGCTGTTTGACGCATTTTCGCTCGCGGTATCGGTGCCAAACGAGTTTCAACGATGCAAAACGATGCATTTGCTCAAAATAAAAGTTTTTGACACTCGGCGACCGTGTTTACATGCGTGCAGCGCTCGCAAAACGCGATTTCTCGATTTGGCGGATTGACGGTTCTTCGCTCGCGGCATCGGTGCCAAACGAGTTTCAACGATGCAAAAAGATGGATTTGCAAAAAATCAAGGTTTTTGACACTCGGCGACCGAGTGTACATGCGCGCCACGCTCGCAAAACGCGATGGCTCGATATGGCTGATTGACGCTTTTTCACTCGCAGCATCGGTGCCAAACGAGTTTCAACGATGCAAAACGATGCATTTGCAAAAAATAAAGGTTTTTGACACTCGGAGACCGAGTTTACATGCGTGCAACACTCGCAAAACGCTATTTCTCGATTTGGCTGATTAACGCTTTTTCACTCGCGGCATCGGTGCCAAACGAGTTTCAACGATGCAAAACGATGCATTTGCACAAAATAAAGGTTTTTGACACTCAGCGACCGAGTTTACTTGCGTTCAACGCTCGCAAAACGCGATGGCTCGATTTGGCTGTTTGACGCATTTTCGCTCGCGGTATCGGTGCCAAACGAGTGTTAACGATGCAAAACGATGGATTTGCACAAAATCAAGGTTTTTGACACTCGGCGACCGTGTTTACATGCGTGCAACACTCGCAAAACGCGATTTCTCGATTTGGCTGATTGACGGTTTATCGCTCGCGGCATCGGTGCCAAACGAGATTCAACGATGCAAAACGTTAAACTTGCACAATATAAAGGTTTTTGACACTCGGTGACCGAGTTTACATGCGTGCAGCGCTCGCAAAACGCGATTTATCGATTTAGCTGATTGACGGTTCTTCGCTCGCGGCATCGGTGCCAAACGAGTTTCAACGATGCAAAAAGATGGATTTGCAAAAAATCAAGGTTTTTGACACTCGGCGACGGAGTTTACTTGCGCGCAACGCTCGCAAAACGCGATGGCTCGATATGGCTGATTGACGCTTTTTCACTCGCGGCATCGGTGCCAAACGAGTGTTAACGATGCAAAGCGATGGATTTGCACAAAATCAAGGTTTTTGACACTCGGCGACCGAATTTACATGCGTCCAACGCTCGCAGAACGCGATTTCTCGATTTGGCTGATTGACGCTTTTTCGCTTGCGGCATAAGTGCCAAACGAGTGTTAACGATGCAAAACGATGCATTTTCACGAAATAGAGGTTTTTGTTACTCGGAGACCGAGTTTACATGCGTGCAACGCTCGCAAAACGCGATGTCTCATTTTAGTTGTTTGACGCTTTTTCACTTGCGGCATCGGTGCTAAACGAGTTTCAACGATGCAAAACGATGTATTTGCAAAATATAAAGGTTTTTGACACTCGGAGACCGAGTTTACATGCGTGCAACACTCGCAAAACGCGATTTCTCGATTTGGCTGATTGACGGTTTTTCGCTCGCGGCATCGGTGCCAAACGAGTTTCAACGATGCAAAACGTTAGATTTGCACAAAATAAAGGTTTTTGACACTCGGTGACCGAGTTTACATGCGTGCAGCGCTCGCAAAACGTGATTTATCGATTTAGCTGATTGACGGTTTTTCGCTCGCAGCATCGGTGCCAAACGAGTTTTGACGATGCAAAACGATGCATTTTCACAAAATAAAGGTTTTTGTCACTCGGTGACCGAGTTTACATGAGTACAACACTCGCAAAACCCGATTTCTCGATTTGGCTGATTAACGCTTTTTCACTCGCGGCATCGGTGACAAACGAGTTTCAACGATGCAAAACGATGCATTTGCACAAAATAAAGGTTTTTGACACTCAGCGACCGAGTTTACTTGCGTTCAACGCTCGCAAAACGCGATGGCTCGATTTGGCTGTTTGACGCATTTTCGCTCGCGGCATCGGTGCCAAACGAGTGTTAACGATGCAAAACGATGGATTTGCACAAAATCAAGGTTTTTGACACTCGGCGACCGTGTTTACATGCGTTCAACGCTCGCAAAACGCGATAGCTCGATTTGGCTGTTTGACGCATTTTCGCTCGCGGTATCGGTGCCAAACGAGTTTCAACGATGCAAAACGATGCATTTGCTCAAAATAAAAGTTTTTGACACTCGGCGACCGTGTTTACATGCGTGCAGCGCTCGCAAAACGCGATTTCTCGATTTGGCGGATTGACGGTTCTTCGCTCGCGGCATCGGTGCCAAACGAGTTTCAACGATGCAAAAAGATGGATTTGCAAAAAATCAAGGTTTTTGACACTCGGTGACCGAGTTTACATGCGTGCAGCGCTCGCAAAACGCGATTTATCGATTTAGCTGATTGACGGTTCTTCGCTCGCGGCATCGGTGCCAAACGAGTTTCAACGATGCAAAACGATGGATTTGCACAAAATCAAGGTTTTTGACACTCGGCGACCGTGTTTACATGCGTTCAACGCTCGCAAAACGCGATGGCTCGATTTGGCTGTTTGACGCATTTCCGCTCGCGGTATCGGTGCCAAACGAGTTTCAACGATGCAAATCGATGCATTTGCTCAAAATAAAAGTTTTTGACACTCGGCGACCGTGTTTACATGCGTGCAGCGCTCGCAAAACGCGATTTCTCGATTTGGCTGATTGACGGTTCTTCGGTCGCGGCATCGATGTCAAACGAGTTTCAACGATGCAAAACGATGCATTTGCACAAAATAAAAGGTTTTGACACTCGGCGACCGTGTTTACATGCGTGCAGCGCTTACAAAACGCGATTTCTCGATTTGGCTGATTGACGCTTTATCACTCGCGACATCGGTGCCAAACGAGTGTTAACGATGCAAAACGATGGATTTGCACAAAATAAAGGTTCTTGACACTCGGCGACCGAGTTTATAAGCGTGCAACACTCGCAAAACGCGATTTCTCGATTTAGCTGATTGAGGCTTTTTCACTCGCGGCATCGGTGCCAAACGAGTTTCAACGATGCAAAACGATGCATTTGCACAAAATAAAGGTTTTTGACGCTCGGAGACCGAATTAACATGCGTGCAACACTCGCAAAACGCGATTTCTCGATTTGGCTGATTGGCGCTTTTTCACTCGCGGCATCGAACGAGTTTCAATGATGCAAAACGATGGATTTGCACAAAATGAAAGTTTTTTACACTCAGCGACCGAGTTTACTTGCGTTCAACGCTCGCAAAACGCGATGGCTCGATTTGGCTGTTTGACGCATTTTCGCTCGCGGCATCGGTGCCAAACGAGTGTTAACGATGCAAAACGATGGATTTTCACAAAATCAAGGTTTTTGTCACGCGGTGATCAAGTTAACATGCGTGAAACACTCGCATAACGCGATTTCTCGATTTGGCTTATTGGGGCTTTTTCACTCGCGGCATCGGTGCCAAACGAGTGTTAACGATGCAAAACGATGGATTTGCACAAAGTCAAGGTTTGTGACACTCGGCGACCGAGTGTACATGCGGGCAACGCTCGCAAAACGCGATAGCTCGATCTGGCTGCTTGACGCATTTTCGCTCGCGGCATCGGTGCCAAACGAGTGTTAACGATGCAAAACGATGGATTTGCACAAAATCAAGGTTTTTGACACTCGGCGACCGTGTTTACATGCGTTCAACGCTCGCAAAACGCGATGGCTCGATTTGGCTGTTTGACGCATTTTCGCTCGCGGTATCGGTGCCAAACGAGTTTCAACGATGCAAAACGATGGATTTGGGCAAAATCAAGGTTTTTGACACTCGGCGACCGAGTTTACATGCGTCCAACGCTCGCAGAACGCGATTTCTCGATTTGGCTGATTGACGCTTTTTCGCTTGCGGCATCAGTGCCAAACGAGTGTTAACGATGCAAAACGATGCATTTTCACGAAATAGAGGTTTTTGTTACTCGGAGACCGAGTTTACATGCGTGCAACGCTCGCAAAACGCGATGTCTCATTTTAGTTGTTTGACGCTTTTTCACTTGCGGCATCGGTGCTAAACGAGTTTCAACGATGCAAAACGATGTATTTGCAAAATATAAAGGTTTTTGACACTCGGAGACCGAGTTTACATGCGTGCAACACTCGCAAAACGCGATTTCTCGATTTGGCTGATCGACGGTTTTTC
>CAXITY010000056.1:0-52946 GCA_964034905.1 Itoplectis maculator
TATCTCTTGTGACGGGTTCGTACGCCGAGAGTTTTCGGCGACTCGGCGACGAGCCCCGTGCCCCAATCTATTATGACGCCCGCACGCCTACCCAACGTTTTCGCCGCTCGTGCCGATGGGCGCCAGGCGATCTATTTCGCAAATCCCGATCGCCAGGGAAATGTCCGCAGTCTGTGCCGTTCCTTGTCGGTCTGCCGGCTAGCTGAAACGGGGGTGCAGTTCGGGGGGGGGGGGGGGGGGGGGTACGCAGTCCACACGAAAGAAAAAAATCGAAGTCGGTCGTTTTTCGTATTATCCCAATCAAAGAAATTATTTATTTGTTCGTCATTCTTCCCGGACCTGTTACTCGCTTAGTCTACAATAACTCCTCGCGACCGGCCACACGTCCGCACGTGCGACCCAACGCATGAAAAATCGTCAATCTGCGCGCAATTACTACAATACTGACTCGAGTCCGACAGGTTCCGCGATCCCAGCCCACGCGACGTATTTTCTCGCGCCGGGGAAGCCGGCTCGGACGAGGAGGTCGATTACCCAATCGCCGCACACTACGAGAGTCGACACGACAACAAAACTGCACCACGTGCGCCTACCTTTGTCGCTTCTCTCGTGTCGCACGTCTCGTCGTCCGCCAAGTCCTCGATTTCGCCGATGCCTCGTGGCCGGTTCACCTCCCTCGCTCTGCCGGGGCCTCGCGGCTCGTGCGCCTCGCTCGACGTCTGTCTTGGCTTCGCGCCGATTCCGACTCCTCTCACACACTCCTCACACACGCCGCTGCACTCGCTGTGCAGCCCTCGTGGCTCGCTTCGCGCTCACACTCGCTCTCTCTCTCATTCACGCGTCCAACACGCTCGTGCTCGGGCCCTGTGCCTCACTGCCTCGATCGTCGCGATTTTTCTCGTCTCCGCCGTCGTTGCGTAGCCCGCTTGGCGCCTCGAGCCCTTGGGGTGGGGGCCCTGTCCACGGGTTACGCGCTGTCTTCGCGCTCGCCGCTTCTCCCCCTCCTCCGGCCTGCCAGTCGTTCCTTCTCGCGCGCGGCAGCTCGTGCGGCGTAGTTCCTGGAAAATTATAACAGCGGTCTCCCCGCAGTCACTTGCTCTCGCATTGTCGCGTGCCGTTGCCGAGGAGCGATCGCGCAACGTCGCTGCGTAGCAGCGTCGCGATCGCGCGAAGTCCGGGTAAACGCGCGAGGGACGAGTCGCTATAGCGCCTCGTCACACTCTACATCTCTATCTCTACATCTCTATCCCTACATCTCTATCTCTACATCTCTATCCCTACATCTCTATCCTACATCTCTATCTCTACATCTCTATCTCTACATCTCTATCTCTACATCTCTATCTCTACATCTCTATCCCTACATCTCTATCCCTACATCTCTATCTCTACATCTCTATCTCTACATCTCTATCTCTACATCTCTATCCCTACATCTCTATCTCTACATCTCTATCCTACATCTCTATCTCTACATCTCTATCTCTACATCTCTATCTCTACATCTCTATCTCTACATCTCTATCTCTACATCTCTATCTCTACATCTCTATCTCTACATCTCTATCTCTACATCTATATCTCTACATCTCTATCTCTACATCTCTATCTCTACATCTCTATCTCTACATCTCTATCTCTACATCTCTATCTCTACATCTCTATCTCTACATCTCTATCTCTACATCTCTATCTCTACATCTCTATCTCTACATCTCTATCTCTACATCTCTATCTCTACATCTCTATCCCTACATCTCTATCCTACATCTCTATCTCTACATCTCTATCCCTACATCTCTATCCCTACATCTCTATCTCTACATCTCTATCTCTACATCTCTATCTCTACATCTCTATCTCTACATCTCTATCTCTACATCTCGATCTCTACATCTCTATCTCTACATCTCTATCTCTACATCTCTATCTCTACATCTCTATCTCTACATCTCTATCTCTACATCTCTATCTCTACATCTCTATCTCTACATCTCTATCTCTACATCTCTATCTCTACATCTCTATCTCTACATCTCTATCTCTACATCTCTATCTCTACATCTCTATCTCTACATCTCTATCTCTACATCTCTATCTCTACATCTCTATCTCTACATCTCTATCTCTACATCTCTATCTCTACATCTCTATCTCTACATCTCTATCTCTACATCTCTATCTCTACATCTCTATCTCTACATCTCTATCTCTACATCTCTATCTCTACATCTCTATCCCTACATCTCTATCCCTACATCTCTATCCTACATCTCTATCTCTACATCTCTATCTCTACATCTCTATCTCTACATCTCTATCTCTACATCTCTATCTCTACATCTCTATCTCTACATCTCTATCTCTACATCTCTATCTCTACATCTCTATCTCTACATCTCTATCTCTACATCTCTATCTCTACATCTCTATCTCTACATCTCTATCCTTACATCTCTATCCCTACATCTCTATCCCTACATCTCTATCCCTACATCTCTATCTCTACATCTCTATCTCTACATCTCTATCTCTACATCTCTATCTCTACATCTCTATCTCTACATCTCTATCTCTACATCTCTATCTCTACATCTCTATCTCTACATCTCTATCTCTACATCTCTATCTCTACATCTCTATCTCTAGATCTCTATCTCTACATCTCTATCTCTACATCTCTATCTCTACATCTCTATCTCTACATCTCTATCCCTACATCTCTATCCCTACATCTCTATCCCTACATCTCTATCTCTACATCTCTATCTCTACATCTCTATCCCTACATCTCTATCTCTACATCTCTATCCCTACATCTCTATCCCTACATCTCTATCTCTACATCTCTATCTCTACATCTCTATCTCTACATCTCTATCTCTACATCTCTATCTCTACATCTCTATCTCTACATCTCTATCTCTACATCTCTATCTCTACATCTCTATCTCTACATCTCTATCTCTACATCTCTATCTCTACATCTCTATCTCTACATCTCTATCTCTACATCTCGATCTCTACATCTCTATCTCTACATCTCTATCTCTACATCTCTATCTCTACATCTCTATCCCTACATCTCTATCCCTACATCTCTATCCCTACATCTCTATCTCTACATCTCTATCTCTACATCTCTATCTCTACATCTCTATCCTTACATCTCTATCCCTACATCTCTATCCCTACATCTCTATCCCTACATCTCTATCTCTACATCTCTATCTCTACATCTCTATCTCTACATCTCTATCTCTACATCTCTATCTCTACATCTCTATCTCTACATCTCTATCTCTACATCTCTATCTCTACATCTCTATCTCTACATCTCTATCTCTACATCTCTATCTCTACATCTCTATCTCTACATCTCTATCTCTACATCTCTATCTCTACATCTCTATCCCTACATCTCTATCCCTACATCTCTATCCCTACATCTCTATCTCTACATCTCTATCTCTACATCTCTATCCCTACATCTCTATCTCTACATCTCTATCCCTACATCTCTATCCCTACATCTCTATCTCTACATCTCTATCTCTACATCTCTATCTCTACATCTCTATCTCTACATCTCTATCTCTACATCTCTATCTCTACATCTCTATCTCTACATCTCTATCTCTACATCTCTATCTCTACATCTCTATCTCTACATCTCTATCTCTACATCTCTATCTCTTGTGACGGGTTCGTACGCCGAGAGTTTTCGGCGACTCGGCGACGAGCCCCGTGCCCCAATCTATTATGACGCCCGCACGCCTACCCAACGTTTTCGCCGCTCGTGCCGATGGGCGCCAGGCGATCTATTTCGCAAATCCCGATCGCCAGGGAAATGTCCGCAGTCTGTGCCGTTCCTTGTCGGTCTGCCGGCTAGCTGAAACGGGGGTGCAGTTCGGGGGGGGGGGGGGGGGGGGGTACGCAGTCCACACGAAAGAAAAAAATCGAAGTCGGTCGTTTTTCGTATTATCCCAATCAAAGAAATTATTTATTTGTTCGTCATTCTTCCCGGACCTGTTACTCGCTTAGTCTACAATAACTCCTCGCGACCGGCCACACGTCCGCACGTGCGACCCAACGCATGAAAAATCGTCAATCTGCGCGCAATTACTACAATACTGACTCGAGTCCGACAGGTTCCGCGATCCCAGCCCACGCGACGTATTTTCTCGCGCCGGGGAAGCCGGCTCGGACGAGGAGGTCGATTACCCAATCGCCGCACACTACGAGAGTCGACACGACAACAAAACTGCACCACGTGCGCCTACCTTTGTCGCTTCTCTCGTGTCGCACGTCTCGTCGTCCGCCAAGTCCTCGATTTCGCCGATGCCTCGTGGCCGGTTCACCTCCCTCGCTCTGCCGGGGCCTCGCGGCTCGCGCGCCTCGCTCGACGTCTGTCTTGGCTTCGCGCCGATTCCGACTCCTCTCACACACTCCTCACACACGCCGCTGCACTCGCTGTGCAGCCCTCGTGGCTCGCTTCGCGCTCACACTCGCTCTCTCTCTCATTCACGCGTCCAACACGCTCGTGCTCGGGCCCTGTGCCTCACTGCCTCGATCGTCGCGATTTTTCTCGTCTCCGCCGTCGTTGCGTAGCCCGCTTGGCGCCTCGAGCCCTTGGGGTGGGGGCCCTGTCCACGGGTTACGCGCTGTCTTCGCGCTCGCCGCTTCTCCCCCTCCTCCGGCCTGCCAGTCGTTCCTTCTCGCGCGCGGCAGCTCGTGCGGCGTAGTTCCTGGAAAATTATAACAGCGGTCTCCCCGCAGTCACTTGCTCTCGCATTGTCGCGTGCCGTTGCCGAGGAGCGATCGCGCAACGTCGCTGCGTAGCAGCGTCGCGATCGCGCGAAGTCCGGGTAAACGCGCGAGGGACGAGTCGCTATAGCGCCTCGTCACACTCTACATCTCTATCTCTACATCTCTATCCCTACATCTCTATCTCTACATCTCTATCCCTACATCTCTATCCCTACATCTCTATCTCTACATCTCTATCTCTACATCTCTATCTCTACATCTCTATCTCTACATCTCTATCCCTACATCTCTATCCCTACATCTCTATCTCTACATCTCTATCTCTACATCTCTATCTCTACATCTCTATCCCTACATCTCTATCTCTACATCTCTATCCCTACATCTCTATCTCTACATCTCTATCTCTACATCTCTATCTCTACATCTCTATCCCTACATCTCTATCCCTACATCTCTATCCCTACATCTCTATCTCTACATCTCTATCTCTACATCTCTATCTCTACATCTCTATCTCTACATCTCTATCTCTACATCTCTATCTCTACATCTCTATCTCTACATCTCTATCTCTACATCTCTATCTCTACATCTCTATCTCTACATCTCTATCTCTACATCTCTATCTCTACATCTCTATCTCTACATCTCTATCTCTACATCTCTATCTCTACATCTCTATCTCTACATCTCTATCTCTACATCTCTATCTCTACATCTCTATCTCTACATCTCGATCTCTACATCTCTATCTCTACATCTCTATCTCTACATCTCTATCTCTACATCTCTATCTCTACATCTCTATCTCTACATCTCTATCTCTACATCTCTATCTCTACATCTCTATCTCTACATCTCTATCTCTACATCTCTATCTCTACATCTCTATCTCTACATCTCTATCTCTACATCTCTATCTCTACATCTCTATCTCTACATCTCTATCTCTACATCTCTATCCCTACATCTCTATCCCTACATCTCTATCCCTACATCTCTATCTCTACATCTCTATCTCTACATCTCTATCTCTACATCTCTATCTCTACATCTCTATCTCTACATCTCTATCTCTACATCTCTATCTCTACATCTCTATCTCTACATCTCTATCTCTACATCTCTATCTCTACATCTCTATCTCTACATCTCTATCTCTACATCTCTATCTCTACATCTCTATCTCTACATCTCTATCCTTACATCTCTATCCCTACATCTCTATCCCTACATCTCTATCCCTACATCTCTATCTCTACATCTCTATCTCTACATCTCTATCTCTACATCTCTATCTCTACATCTCTATCTCTACATCTCTATCTCTACATCTCTATCTCTACATCTCTATCTCTACATCTCTATCTCTACATCTCTATCTCTACATCTCTATCTCTACATCTCTATCTCTACATCTCTATCTCTACATCTCTATCTCTACATCTCTATCCCTACATCTCTATCCCTACATCTCTATCCCTACATCTCTATCTCTACATCTCTATCTCTACATCTCTATCCCTACATCTCTATCTCTACATCTCTATCCCTACATCTCTATCCCTACATCTCTATCTCTACATCTCTATCTCTACATCTCTATCTCTACATCTCTATCTCTACATCTCTATCTCTACATCTCTATCTCTACATCTCTATCTCTACATCTCTATCTCTACATCTCTATCTCTACATCTCTATCTCTACATCTCTATCTCTACATCTCTATCTCTACATCTCTATCTCTACATCTCGATCTCTACATCTCTATCTCTACATCTCTATCTCTACATCTCTATCTCTACATCTCTATCTCTACATCTCTATCTCTACATCTCTATCTCTACATCTCTATCTCTACATCTCTATCTCTACATCTCTATCTCTACATCTCTATCTCTACATCTCTATCTCTACATCTCTATCTCTACATCTCTATCTCTTGTGACGGGTTCGTACGCCGAGAGTTTTCGGCGACTCGGCGACGAGCCCCGTGCCCCAATCTATTATGACGCCCGCACGCCTACCCAACGTTTTCGCCGCTCGTGCCGATGGGCGCCAGGCGATCTATTTCGCAAATCCCGATCGCCAGGGAAATGTCCGCAGTCTGTGCCGTTCCTTGTCGGTCTGCCGGCTAGCTGAAACGGGGGTGCAGTTCGGGGGGGGGGGGGGGGTACGCAGTCCACACGAAAGAAAAAAATCGAAGTCGGTCGTTTTTCGTATTATCCCAATCAAAGAAATTATTTATTTGTTCGTCATTCTTCCCGGACCTGTTACTCGCTTAGTCTACAATAACTCCTCGCGACCGGCCACACGTCCGCACGTGCGACCCAACGCATGAAAAATCGTCAATCTGCGCGCAATTACTACAATACTGACTCGAGTCCGACAGGTTCCGCGATCCCAGCCCACGCGACGTATTTTCTCGCGCCGGGGAAGCCGGCTCGGACGAGGAGGTCGATTACCCAATCGCCGCACACTACGAGAGTCGACACGACAACAAAACTGCACCACGTGCGCCTACCTTTGTCGCTTCTCTCGTGTCGCACGTCTCGTCGTCCGCCAAGTCCTCGATTTCGCCGATGCCTCGTGGCCGGTTCACCTCCCTCGCTCTGCCGGGGCCTCGCGGCTCGTGCGCCTCGCTCGACGTCTGTCTTGGCTTCGCGCCGATTCCGACTCCTCTCACACACTCCTCACACACGCCGCTGCACTCGCTGTGCAGCCCTCGTGGCTCGCTTCGCGCTCACACTCGCTCTCTCTCTCATTCACGCGTCCAACACGCTCGTGCTCGGGCCCTGTGCCTCACTGCCTCGTCTCGTCTCCGCCGTCGTTGCGTAGCCCGCTTGGCGCCTCGAGCCCTTGGGGTGGGGGCCCTGTCCACGGGTTACGCGCTGTCTTCGCGCTCGCCGCTTCTCCCCCTCCTCCGGCCTGCCAGTCGTTCCTTCTCGCGCGCGGCAGCTCGTGCGGCGTAGTTCCTGGAAAATTATAACAGCGGTCTCCCCGCAGTCACTTGCTCTCGCATTGTCGCGTGCCGTTGCCGAGGAGCGATCGCGCAACGTCGCTGCGTAGCAGCGTCGCGATCGCGCGAAGTCCGGGTAAACGCGCGAGGGACGAGTCGCTATAGCGCCTCGTCACACTCTACATCTCTATCTCTACATCTCTATCCCTACATCTCTATCTCTACATCTCTATCCCTACATCTCTATCCCTACATCTCTATCTCTACATCTCTATCTCTACATCTCTATCTCTACATCTCTATCTCTACATCTCTATCCCTACATCTCTATCCCTACATCTCTATCTCTACATCTCTATCTCTACATCTCTATCTCTACATCTCTATCCCTACATCTCTATCTCTACATCTCTATCCCTACATCTCTATCTCTACATCTCTATCTCTACATCTCTATCTCTACATCTCTATCTCTACATCTCTATCTCTACATCTCTATCTCTACATCTCTATCTCTACATCTCTATCTCTACATCTATATCTCTACATCTCTATCTCTACATCTCTATCTCTACATCTCTATCTCTACATCTCTATCTCTACATCTCTATCTCTACATCTCTATCTCTACATCTCTATCTCTACATCTCTATCTCTACATCTCTATCTCTACATCTCTATCTCTACATCTCTATCTCTACATCTCTATCCCTACATCTCTATCCCTACATCTCTATCTCTACATCTCTATCCCTACATCTCTATCCCTACATCTCTATCTCTACATCTCTATCTCTACATCTCTATCTCTACATCTCTATCTCTACATCTCTATCTCTACATCTCGATCTCTACATCTCTATCTCTACATCTCTATCTCTACATCTCTATCTCTACATCTCTATCTCTACATCTCTATCTCTACATCTCTATCTCTACATCTCTATCTCTACATCTCTATCTCTACATCTCTATCTCTACATCTCTATCTCTACATCTCTATCTCTACATCTCTATCTCTACATCTCTATCTCTACATCTCTATCTCTACATCTCTATCTCTACATCTCTATCTCTACATCTCTATCTCTACATCTCTATCTCTACATCTCTATCTCTACATCTCTATCTCTACATCTCTATCTCTACATCTCTATCTCTACATCTCTATCTCTACATCTCTATCTCTACATCTCTATCTCTACATCTCTATCTCTACATCTCTATCTCTACATCTCTATCTCTACATCTCTATCTCTACATCTCTATCCCTACATCTCTATCCCTACATCTCTATCCCTACATCTCTATCTCTACATCTCTATCTCTACATCTCTATCTCTACATCTCTATCTCTACATCTCTATCTCTACATCTCTATCTCTACATCTCTATCTCTACATCTCTATCTCTACATCTCTATCTCTACATCTCTATCTCTACATCTCTATCTCTACATCTCTATCTCTACATCTCTATCCTTACATCTCTATCCCTACATCTCTATCCCTACATCTCTATCCCTACATCTCTATCTCTACATCTCTATCTCTACATCTCTATCTCTACATCTCTATCTCTACATCTCTATCTCTACATCTCTATCTCTACATCTCTATCTCTACATCTCTATCTCTACATCTCTATCTCTACATCTCTATCTCTACATCTCTATCTCTACATCTCTATCTCTACATCTCTATCTCTACATCTCTATCTCTACATATCTATCTCTACATCTCTATCCCTACATCTCTATCCCTACATCTCTATCCCTACATCTCTATCTCTACATCTCTATCTCTACATCTCTATCCCTACATCTCTATCTCTACATCTCTATCCCTACATCTCTATCCCTACATCTCTATCTCTACATCTCTATCTCTACATCTCTATCTCTACATCTCTATCTCTACATCTCTATCTCTACATCTCTATCTCTACATCTCTATCTCTACATCTCTATCTCTACATCTCTATCTCTACATCTCTATCTCTACATCTCTATCTCTACATCTCTATCTCTACATCTCTATCTCTACATCTCGATCTCTACATCTCTATCTCTACATCTCTATCTCTACATCTCTATCTCTACATCTCTATCTCTACATCTCTATCTCTACATCTCTATCTCTACATCTCTATCTCTACATCTCTATCTCTACATCTCTATCTCTACATCTCTATCTCTACATCTCTATCTCTACATCTCTATCTCTTGTGACGGGTTCGTACGCCGAGAGTTTTCGGCGACTCGGCGACGAGCCCCGTGCCCCAATCTATTATGACGCCCGCACGCCTACCCAACGTTTTCGCCGCTCGTGCCGATGGGCGCCAGGCGATCTATTTCGCAAATCCCGATCGCCAGGGAAATGTCCGCAGTCTGTGCCGTTCCTTGTCGGTCTGCCGGCTAGCTGAAACGGGGGTGCAGTTCGCGGGGGGGGGGGGGGGGGGGTACGCAGTCCACACGAAAGAAAAAAATCGAAGTCGGTCGTTTTTCGTATTATCCCAATCAAAGAAATTATTTATTTGTTCGTCATTCTTCCCGGACCTGTTACTCGCTTAGTCTACAATAACTCCTCGCGACCGGCCACACGTCCGCACGTGCGACCCAACGCATGAAAAATCGTCAATCTGCGCGCAATTACTACAATACTGACTCGAGTCCGACAGGTTCCGCGATCCCAGCCCACGCGACGTATTTTCTCGCGCCGGGGAAGCCGGCTCGGACGAGGAGGTCGATTACCCAATCGCCGCACACTACGAGAGTCGACACGACAACAAAACTGCACCACGTGCGCCTACCTTTGTCGCTTCTCTCGTGTCGCACGTCTCGTCGTCCGCCAAGTCCTCGATTTCGCCGATGCCTCGTGGCCGGTTCACCTCCCTCGCTCTGCCGGGGCCTCGCGGCTCGTGCGCCTCGCTCGACGTCTGTCTTGGCTTCGCGCCGATTCCGACTCCTCTCACACACTCCTCACACACGCCGCTGCACTCGCTGTGCAGCCCTCGTGGCTCGCTTCGCGCTCACACTCGCTCTCTCTCTCATTCACGCGTCCAACACGCTCGTGCTCGGGCCCTGTGCCTCACTGCCTCGATCGTCGCGATTTTTCTCGTCTCCGCCGTCGTTGCGTAGCCCGCTTGGCGCCTCGAGCCCTTGGGGTGGGGGCCCTGTCCACGGGTTACGCGCTGTCTTCGCGCTCGCCGCTTCTCCCCCTCCTCCGGCCTGCCAGTCGTTCCTTCTCGCGCGCGGCAGCTCGTGCGGCGTAGTTCCTGGAAAATTATAACAGCGGTCTCCCCGCAGTCACTTGCTCTCGCATTGTCGCGTGCCGTTGCCGAGGAGCGATCGCGCATCGTCCGGGTAAACGCGCGAGGGACGAGTCGCTATAGCGCCTCGTCACACTCTACATCTCTATCTCTACATCTCTATCCCTACATCTCTATCTCTACATCTCTATCCCTACATCTCTATCTCTACATCTATATCTCTACATCTCTATCTCTACATCTCTATCTCTACATCTCTATCTCTACATCTCTATCTCTACATCTCTATCTCTACATCTCTATCTCTACATCTCTATCTCTACATCTCTATCTCTACATCTCTATCTCTACATCTCTATCTCTACATCTCTATCTCTACATCTCTATCCCTACATCTCTATCCCTACATCTCTATCTCTACATCTCTATCCCTACATCTCTATCCCTACATCTCTATCTCTACATCTCTATCTCTACATCTCTATCTCTACATCTCTATCTCTACATCTCTATCTCTACATCTCGATCTCTACATCTCGATCTCTACATCTCTATCTCTACATCTCTATCTCTACATCTCTATCTCTACATCTCTATCTCTACATCTCTATCTCTACATCTCTATCTCTACATCTCTATCTCTACATCTCTATCTCTACATCTCTATCTCTACATCTCTATCTCTACATCTCTATCTCTACATCTCTATCTCTACATCTCTATCTCTACATCTCTATCTCTACATCTCTATCTCTACATCTCTATCTCTACATCTCTATCTCTACATCTCTATCTCTACATCTCTATCTCTACATCTCTATCTCTACATCTCTATCTCTACATCTCTATCTCTACATCTCTATCTCTACATCTCTATCTCTACATCTCTATCTCTACATCTCTATCTCTACATCTCTATCTCTACATCTCTATCTCTACATCTCTATCCCTACATCTCTATCCCTACATCTCTATCCCTACATCTCTATCTCTACATCTCTATCTCTACATCTCTATCTCTACATCTCTATCTCTACATCTCTATCTCTACATCTCTATCTCTACATCTCTATCTCTACATCTCTATCTCTACATCTCTATCTCTACATCTCTATCTCTACATCTCTATCTCTACATCTCTATCTCTACATCTCTATCTCTACATCTCTATCCTTACATCTCTATCCCTACATCTCTATCCCTACATCTCTATCCCTACATCTCTATCTCTACATCTCTATCTCTACATCTCTATCTCTACATCTCTATCTCTACATCTCTATCTCTACATCTCTATCTCTACATCTCTATCTCTACATCTCTATCTCTACATCTCTATCTCTACATCTCTATCTCTACATCTCTATCTCTACATCTCTATCTCTACATCTCTATCTCTACATCTCTATCTCTACATCTCTATCCCTACATCTCTATCCCTACATCTCTATCCCTACATCTCTATCTCTACATCTCTATCTCTACATCTCTATCCCTACATCTCTATCTCTACATCTCTATCCCTACATCTCTATCCCTACATCTCTATCTCTACATCTCTATCTCTACATCTCTATCTCTACATCTCTATCTCTACATCTCTATCTCTACATCTCTATCTCTACATCTCTATCTCTACATCTCTATCTCTACATCTCTATCTCTACATCTCTATCTCTACATCTCTATCTCTACATCTCTATCTCTACATCTCTATCTCTACATCTCGATCTCTACATCTCTATCTCTACATCTCTATCTCTACATCTCTATCTCTACATCTCTATCTCTACATCTCTATCTCTACATCTCTATCTCTACATCTCTATCTCTACATCTCTATCTCTTGTGACGGGTTCGTACGCCGAGAGTTTTCGGCGACTCGGCGACGAGCCCCGTGCCCCAATCTATTATGACGCCCGCACGCCTACCCAACGTTTTCGCCGCTCGTGCCGATGGGCGCCAGGCGATCTATTTCGCAAATCCCGATCGCCAGGGAAATGTCCGCAGTCTGTGCCGTTCCTTGTCGGTCTGCCGGCTAGCTGAAACGGGGGTGCAGTTCGGGGGGGGGGGGGGGGGGGGTACGCAGTCCACACGAAAGAAAAAAATCGAAGTCGGTCGTTTTTCGTATTATCCCAATCAAAGAAATTATTTATTTGTTCGTCATTCTTCCCGGACCTGTTACTCGCTTAGTCTACAATAACTCCTCGCGACCGGCCACACGTCCGCACGTGCGACCCAACGCATGAAAAATCGTCAATCTGCGCGCAATTACTACAATACTGACTCGAGTCCGACAGGTTCCGCGATCCCAGCCCACGCGACGTATTTTCTCGCGCCGGGGAAGCCGGCTCGGACGAGGAGGTCGATTACCCAATCGCCGCACACTACGAGAGTCGACACGACAACAAAACTGCACCACGTGCGCCTACCTTTGTCGCTTCTCTCGTGTCGCACGTCTCGTCGTCCGCCAAGTCCTCGATTTCGCCGATGCCTCGTGGCCGGTTCACCTCCCTCGCTCTGCCGGGGCCTCGCGGCTCGTGCGCCTCGCTCGACGTCTGTCTTGGCTTCGCGCCGATTCCGACTCCTCTCACACACTCCTCACACACGCCGCTGCACTCGCTGTGCAGCCCTCGTGGCTCGCTTCGCGCTCACACTCGCTCTCTCTCTCATTCACGCGTCCAACACGCTCGTGCTCGGGCCCTGTGCCTCACTGCCTCGATCGTCGCGATTTTTCTCGTCTCCGCCGTCGTTGCGTAGCCCGCTTGGCGCCTCGAGCCCTTGGGGTGGGGGCCCTGTCCACGGGTTACGCGCTGTCTTCGCGCTCGCCGCTTCTCCCCCTCCTCCGGCCTGCCAGTCGTTCCTTCTCGCGCGCGGCAGCTCGTGCGGCGTAGTTCCTGGAAAATTATAACAGCGGTCTCCCCGCAGTCACTTGCTCTCGCATTGTCGCGTGCCGTTGCCGAGGAGCGATCGCGCAACGTCGCTGCGTAGCAGCGTCGCGATCGCGCGAAGTCCGGGTAAACGCGCGAGGGACGAGTCGCTATAGCGCCTCGTCACACTCTACATCTCTATCTCTACATCTCTATCCCTACATCTCTATCTCTACATCTCTATCCCTACATCTCTATCTCTACATCTATATCTCTACATCTCTATCTCTACATCTCTATCTCTACATCTCTATCTCTACATCTCTATCTCTACATCTCTATCTCTACATCTCTATCTCTACATCTCTATCTCTACATCTCTATCTCTACATCTCTATCTCTACATCTCTATCTCTACATCTCTATCTCTACATCTCTATCCCTACATCTCTATCCCTACATCTCTATCTCTACATCTCTATCCCTACATCTCTATCCCTACATCTCTATCTCTACATCTCTATCTCTACATCTCTATCTCTACATCTCTATCTCTACATCTCTATCTCTACATCTCGATCTCTACATCTCTATCTCTACATCTCTATCTCTACATCTCTATCTCTACATCTCTATCTCTACATCTCTATCTCTACATCTCTATCTCTACATCTCTATCTCTACATCTCTATCTCTACATCTCTATCTCTACATCTCTATCTCTACATCTCTATCTCTACATCTCTATCTCTACATCTCTATCTCTACATCTCTATCTCTACATCTCTATCTCTACATCTCTATCTCTACATCTCTATCTCTACATCTCTATCTCTACATCTCTATCTCTACATCTCTATCTCTACATCTCTATCTCTACATCTCTATCTCTACATCTCTATCTCTACATCTCTATCTCTACATCTCTATCTCTACATCTCTATCTCTACATCTCTATCTCTACATCTCTATCTCTACATCTCTATCCCTACATCTCTATCCCTACATCTCTATCCCTACATCTCTATCTCTACATCTCTATCTCTACATCTCTATCTCTACATCTCTATCTCTACATCTCTATCTCTACATCTCTATCTCTACATCTCTATCTCTACATCTCTATCTCTACATCTCTATCTCTACATCTCTATCTCTACATCTCTATCTCTACATCTCTATCTCTACATCTCTATCCTTACATCTCTATCCCTACATCTCTATCCCTACATCTCTATCCCTACATCTCTATCTCTACATCTCTATCTCTACATCTCTATCTCTACATCTCTATCTCTACATCTCTATCTCTACATCTCTATCTCTACATCTCTATCTCTACATCTCTATCTCTACATCTCTATCTCTACATCTCTATCTCTACATCTCTATCTCTACATCTCTATCTCTACATCTCTATCTCTACATCTCTATCCCTACATCTCTATCCCTACATCTCTATCCCTACATCTCTATCTCTACATCTCTATCTCTACATCTCTATCCCTACATCTCTATCTCTACATCTCTATCCCTACATCTCTATCCCTACATCTCTATCTCTACATCTCTATCTCTACATCTCTATCTCTACATCTCTATCTCTACATCTCTATCTCTACATCTCTATCTCTACATCTCTATCTCTACATCTCTATCTCTACATCTCTATCTCTACATCTCTATCTCTACATCTCTATCTCTACATCTCGATCTCTACATCTCTATCTCTACATCTCTATCTCTACATCTCTATCTCTACATCTCTATCTCTACATCTCTATCTCTACATCTCTATCTCTACATCTCTATCTCTACATCTCTATCTCTACATCTCTATCTCTTGTGACGGGTTCGTACGCCGAGAGTTTTCGGCGACTCGGCGACGAGCCCCGTGCCCCAATCTATTATGACGCCCGCACGCCTACCCAACGTTTTCGCCGCTCGTGCCGATGGGCGCCAGGCGATCTATTTCGCAAATCCGATCGCCAGGGAAATGTCCGCAGTCTGTGCCGTTCCTTGTCGGTCTGCCGGCTAGCTGAAACGGGGGTGCAGTTCGGGGGGGGGTGGGGGGGGGGGGGGTACGCAGTCCACACGAAAGAAAAAAATCGAAGTCGGTCGTTTTTCGTATTATCCCAATCAAAGAAATTATTTATTTGTTCGTCATTCTTCCCGGACCTGTTACTCGCTTAGTCTACAATAACTCCTCGCGACCGGCCACACGTCCGCACGTGCGACCCAACGCATGAAAAATCGTCAATCTGCGCGCAATTACTACAATACTGACTCGAGTCCGACAGGTTCCGCGATCCCAGCCCACGCGACGTATTTTCTCGCGCCGGGGAAGCCGGCTCGGACGAGGAGGTCGATTACCCAATCGCCGCACACTACGAGAGTCGACACGACAACAAAACTGCACCACGTGCGCCTACCTTTGTCGCTTCTCTCGTGTCGCACGTCTCGTCGTCCGCCAAGTCCTCGATTTCGCCGATGCCTCGTGGCCGGTTCACCTCCCTCGCTCTGCCGGGGCCTCGCGGCTCGTGCGCCTCGCTCGACGTCTGTCTTGGCTTCGCGCCGATTCCGACTCCTCTCACACACTCCTCACACACGCCGCTGCACTCGCTGTGCAGCCCTCGTGGCTCGCTTCGCGCTCACACTCGCTCTCTCTCTCATTCACGCGTCCAACACGCTCGTGCTCGGGCCCTGTGCCTCACTGCCTCGATCGTCGCGATTTTTCTCGTCTCCGCCGTCGATGCGTAGCCCGCTTGGCGCCTCGAGCCCTTGGGGTGGGGGCCCTGTCCACGGGTTACGCGCTGTCTTCGCGCTCGCCGCTTCTCCCCCTCCTCCGGCCTGCCAGTCGTTCCTTCTCGCGCGCGGCAGCTCGTGCGGCGTAGTTCCTGGAAAATTATAACAGCGGTCTCCCCGCAGTCACTTGCTCTCGCATTGTCGCGTGCCGTTGCCGAGGAGCGATCGCGCAACGTCGCTGCGTAGCAGCGTCGCGATCGCGCGAAGTCCGGGTAAACGCGCGAGGGACGAGTCGCTATAGCGCCTCGTCACACTCTACATCTCTATCTCTACATCTCTATCCCTACATCTCTATCTCTACATCTCTATCCCTACATCTCTATCTCTACATCTATATCTCTACATCTCTATCTCTACATCTCTATCTCTACATCTCTATCTCTACATCTCTATCTCTACATCTCTATCTCTACATCTCTATCTCTACATCTCTATCTCTACATCTCTATCTCTACATCTCTATCTCTACATCTCTATCTCTACATCTCTATCTCTACATCTCTATCCCTACATCTCTATCCCTACATCTCTATCTCTACATCTCTATCCCTACATCTCTATCCCTACATCTCTATCTCTACATCTCTATCTCTACATCTCTATCTCTACATCTCTATCTCTACATCTCTATCTCTACATCTCGATCTCTACATCTCTATCTCTACATCTCTATCTCTACATCTCTATCTCTACATCTCTATCTCTACATCTCTATCTCTACATCTCTATCTCTACATCTCTATCTCTACATCTCTATCTCTACATCTCTATCTCTACATCTCTATCTCTACATCTCTATCTCTACATCTCTATCTCTACATCTCTATCTCTACATCTCTATCTCTACATCTCTATCTCTACATCTCTATCTCTACATCTCTATCTCTACATCTCTATCTCTACATCTCTATCTCTACATCTCTATCTCTACATCTCTATCTCTACATCTCTATCTCTACATCTCTATCTCTACATCTCTATCTCTACATCTCTATCTCTACATCTCTATCTCTACATCTATTATCTCTACATCTCTATCCCTACATCTCTATCCCTACATCTCTATCCCTACATCTCTATCTCTACATCTCTATCTCTACATCTCTATCTCTACATCTCTATCTCTACATCTCTATCTCTACATCTCTATCTCTACATCTCTATCTCTACATCTCTATCTCTACATCTCTATCTCTACATCTCTATCTCTACATCTCTATCTCTACATCTCTATCTCTACATCTCTATCCTTACATCTCTATCCCTACATCTCTATCCCTACATCTCTATCCCTACATCTCTATCTCTACATCTCTATCTCTACATCTCTATCTCTACATCTCTATCTCTACATCTCTATCTCTACATCTCTATCTCTACATCTCTATCTCTACATCTCTATCTCTACATCTCTATCTCTACATCTCTATCTCTACATCTCTATCTCTACATCTCTATCTCTACATCTCTATCTCTACATCTCTATCTCTACATCTCTATCCCTACATCTCTATCCCTACATCTCTATCCCTACATCTCTATCTCTACATCTCTATCTCTACATCTCTATCCCTACATCTCTATCTCTACATCTCTATCCCTACATCTCTATCCCTACATCTCTATCTCTACATCTCTATCTCTACATCTCTATCTCTACATCTCTATCTCTACATCTCTATCTCTACATCTCTATCTCTACATCTCTATCTCTACATCTCTATCTCTACATCTCTATCTCTACATCTCTATCTCTACATCTCTATCTCTACATCTCTATCTCTACATCTCTATCTCTACATCTCGATCTCTACATCTCTATCTCTACATCTCTATCTCTACATCTCTATCTCTACATCTCTATCTCTACATCTCTATCTCTACATCTCTATCTCTACATCTCTTCTCTACATCTCTATCTCTACATCTCTATCTCTACATCTCTATCTCTACATCTCTATCTCTACATCTCTATCTCTACATCTCTATCTCTACATCTCTATCTCTACATCTCTATCCCTACATCTCTATCCCTACATCTCTATCTCTACATCTCTATCCCTACATCTCTATCCCTACATCTCTATCTCTACATCTCTATCTCTACATCTCTATCTCTACATCTCTATCTCTACATCTCTATCTCTACATCTCGATCTCTACATCTCTATCTCTACATCTCTATCTCTACATCTCTATCTCTACATCTCTATCTCTACATCTCTATCTCTACATCTCTATCTCTACATCTCTATCTCTACATCTCTATCTCTACATCTCTATCTCTACATCTCTATCTCTACATCTCTATCTCTACATCTCTATCTCTACATCTCTATCTCTACATCTCTATCTCTACATCTCTATCTCTACATCTCTATCTCTACATCTCTATCTCTACATCTCTATCTCTACATCTCTATCTCTACATCTCTATCTCTACATCTCTATCTCTACATCTCTATCTCTACATCTCTATCTCTACATCTCTATCTCTACATCTCTATCTCTACATCTCTATCTCTACATCTCTATCTCTACATCTCTATCTCTACATCTCTATCCCTACATCTCTATCCCTACATCTCTATCCCTACATCTCTATCTCTACATCTCTATCTCTACATCTCTATCTCTACATCTCTATCTCTACATCTCTATCTCTACATCTCTATCTCTACATCTCTATCTCTACATCTCTATCTCTACATCTCTATCTCTACATCTCTATCTCTACATCTCTATCTCTACATCTCTATCTCTACATCTCTATCCTTACATCTCTATCCCTACATCTCTATCCCTACATCTCTATCCCTACATCTCTATCTCTACATCTCTATCTCTACATCTCTATCTCTACATCTCTATCTCTACATCTCTATCTCTACATCTCTATCTCTACATCTCTATCTCTACATCTCTATCTCTACATCTCTATCTCTACATCTCTATCTCTACATCTCTATCTCTACATCTCTATCTCTACATCTCTATCTCTACATCTCTATCTCTACATCTCTATCTCTACATCTCTATCCCTACATCTCTATCCCTACATCTCTATCCCTACATCTCTATCTCTACATCTCTATCTCTACATCTCTATCCCTACATCTCTATCTCTACATCTCTATCCCTACATCTCTATCCCTACATCTCTATCTCTACATCTCTATCTCTACATCTCTATCTCTATGTCACGTTCCGCGTTCTTATTATTTTCTTTATTTCAAAGATAAAAACATTTGACATTTTTTTTTCCATTTAATATTCGTTCGTAATATTATTTTTCGCGCACGAGGTTCCGGCGTCAAGTTCAGATAAGTCAGCCCGCCGCATTCAGAGTGCAATTGGACACCGGGATGCGGCGGACGTGACAAAATACGAATTATCCCGAGACCGACTACCGCGGCGATTTTTGTTGCTATGCGGGAACTGCCGATTTCGCTAAATACCCCGCTCGTCGGCCGACGGCAGTTAGACTGTCGGACCACGAGCGGAGATCAGTCTGCTTCTATCCTCCGAATAGTTGGAATCGGCTCCACTGAGTAGCGTCCGCATAGTGGCAATAATTCTCCCGAAAATTATTCCAAGTCCGGTAACACCGAAGACCCGGAGTGTACGGAATTTCGGGAGTTGCTCGCGTCGCGGGGATAAGTCTATCGGTGATAATTAAGAATTAAAACTTCCGCCACGAACGTTCCGTCGTGTAGATTATAAGTGCGTAAAGTGTGCGACGTGTGAGTGCGAGCGTGCGGGTGCCACCGATTGTGGGAGTGCCCGATTTTGAGCCTGCAGGCGTGCGCGCAGCGTGTGCGTCAGCTCACACACCGCCGACAAATTGTAAGTGTGTGTGTGTGTGTAACCCTACTAGAACGAATGAGAATAATGTTGTACCGACCTGAATCGCCACCGTCGATTATTAAATGTTGATTTAAGCCGATCTAATCGATCGACATTTATATTTTATTTCGGTTCATTTAATCGTTGGTGTTTACTTTTATCATTGTCGATTTTTATCATTTATTGGATCTACAATATATATAATCGAATTTTCAACAGATTCCCGTCTTGTTATTTTCTCGCCCTTTCCGGACTCAGGAACGCCTTGTATGGGGCGCCGATCAGTATCGAATCCCGATAAAAATTAAATATAACTCCCGCGCTTCACGCAGGAGGTTAGTACCGTCGCGCGCGAGACCGCTCCGCACGTGACATATTAACTGGTGTCAGAAGTGGGATCTGATACTTTCCTGAGTTTAGAAAATGCTATGGGTTTTTAAATTCAGTCCTTTCTCTAAACTCTTTTACTAAATTTCACCCCTTATCTTAACCGATATTGGCAATCGGATTCGAATTAAAAGAAAAAAAAAAAAAAAAAAAAAAAAAAAAAAAAAAAAAAAAACCGCTCTCGTCGGTATCCGTTCCGGCACCCGTGCTCATGGTTCGGATAGAGTACGTGTGGGACGGTGTGGAAACCCTAGACGCCCCCGAATTAGCAGGAGGCACCGGGAATTTCCTCGTAGACCTCTCCGTCGCTTACAATTTCGTGCGATTAAGCTCACTCGCGTTGGATACCGAGATCACGGGCGACGCGGTAAATATTTCTTTCGCGGACGGGTCCGAACTTCTATCGCTGGGAACGCTGCTCCTTCACGGGCAGGTATTCCACGCCACGCTAGACCTTTCCCCCGAATTTCCATTCGACGGTATTATCGGTAGCCTCTGATTAGCAAACGCGACTACGGTAGAACTAATTATGGCTAACGCGAATGCGGGGAACGATACCACGTCGGCCGAAATTTTGGCCAACGTGACGGCGATGGTCGAGAACTTGGCCATCCAAAACAACTTCTCAAATATTCCCACATTCGATGGAAAGAACATGCCCTTGCGCGACTTTCTGCAGGACGTGCAGAACACATCAACATTTATCCCCGCCGCCGCGGAAACACAATTTGTCAGCGCGGTGATATCCCGCCTCCGAGGGGACGCGCGAAACTGCGTTTACGGGGAATCCATTCAGACCGTCAAACAACTGATTAAATTGCTAAAAGAGCGCCTCGCTCGCGGCAAGACCTACGATTATTACTCCCGCGCGTTGAACACAATCAGAATGAAAAGGGATCAGACTGTAGGTCAATTTTACGATCAAATTAGAATTCTCCTGAGTGGAGGGAGAACCGCGTTCAGGACTCAATTTAATGAGGAGCCCCCGTCATTAGAACACGATCCCCTCCATCAAATTGCTCTAAGCTCGTTTATTGACGGACTGCCCACGACAATTGGCACGGCGGTGGCACTACACGAGCCAAGTACACTCGAAGCTGCGTTCAGGATCGCGGAAAGACTCGCGTTGCACGAGCTGCGCACTAAGGCACGGGATCACGGCAGGGACGACTCGGCACAGGTACTTTTCGCCCCCGCAGCGTCACGATCTCCGTCGCCCGGCGCATCTCGTAACTGGCCACCTCCGCGTGGCCAAAATTGGACACCGCCGGCTGATCGAAGCTGGTCTCCGACAGCTGACCGTAGCTGGTCGCCGTCGGCGGACCGAGGCTGGTCACGCCCTGCGAGCCAGGAACGAACGGGGGACCGACCCCCCGGAATTTTGAAGCGGCCAAACGATTTCAGAGATACGCGGCCAAGTCGCGAACAGTTTCGACGGGGTTGTGGACGCAGGTTTTGTTGCACTGTGGATAGACGTTGTTTTTGTTGCCCGTGCTGCCCCTGGGTCGCAAGAATGATTCCCGGCGGCCCGCGACAAGTGTGTGGCCGCGAGAGTTGCTGCACGGCGAGCAGACGCTGTCTGTGCTGCCCATGTTGCCCATGGGGCCGACACACGCCACCGACGGCGACGCCGTTCGACGGGCCTTTAAACGCGCTGGAGGCTCGCCGAGCGGATTCGCCGGCGAGCCGACCGACGGAGAAGGAGATCACGAACCGCGGGAACCGGCCGGGAGATCACCAGTCGTCCGTCCGATTCCTGGAGAACGGCGGCTCGTCCTCTGGACCGCAGCCACCGAAGAAACTCCAGTAGTAGAAATGAAAGCGCCAGAGCTGCGGCGGAAAAAGGGTCGATTTTTCCTGGACACTGGTTCCTCCGCTAGTTTAATTAAATTGAGCGCGCTCGACGAGGATTTGATAATCGACACAACGGACAAAATCTGGGTGACGGGATTCACAGAAACAGAAGTACCGACACTCGGGTCCGTATCTCTCCATTTCACAGAAAGACCGACTAAATTTTATGTTATGCGGGCACTGCCGCTGAAAAGCGACGCGTTAATCGGGAAGCCCTATTTTTTCGCGGAGAAAGCGGAGATATCTTTCCATCACAACGCTATGGTCACGATGGACGAACCAATTCGGCCAAAGCATTTCCTCCAGGAATCACCGGCAACCACAGGAAAATCCACGCCGGTTCTACTCGCGAAAACCGTGCCCAGAAAATTTACGTTGCGAGCGCGAATGCGGGAGCAAATTCGTGTACCAATATCGAACGCGGATTTGACGGAGGGTTATCTCCCGCAGATCCAGACTAAACCGGGCGTGTACATAGGAAACGCGATCGTAGGGCAGGAACAGGGCGCTTGCTACGTCCTCGCGATTAATACCCGGTACGAGGACGTCGAAATCGAATTAGGCCCCCAAGAACTCGAGCCGTACGAAAGTTGCAGTGACGAGGGCTATTCGAGTCTTTCCGAAAGCGCGGATTCTGCCGACGGCGCTGAGTTTCCCCCCCCGGATCGGGTGGAAGCGATAGTGGCAGCCCTCCGACTCGAAAGGCTCAACGAGGAGGAGAGACTCCACGTCCGTCACCTGGTAGAGGAATTCCCGTATATGTACAAGTTACCCGGTGACCGGTTAAGATGCACCGATCTCGTGCACCATAAAATCCCGACGGTAGACGACGTCCCAGTAAATACCAAACAGTATCGGTTTCCCGTCGTTTATCGCAGCGAGCTCGAGCGACAGGTGACGAAGAAGCTCGCGGACGGAGCAATCGTTCACTCGCGATCTCCATATAATTCGCCCGTCTGGATTGTCCCGAAAAAGGCTGACTCGCAGGGAAATCCACGAATGCGGATGGTCATCGATTTCCGCAAATTAAATGATAAAACGATCTCTGACGCCTATCCCCTGCCCAATATGATCGAGATATTGGAGCAGCTGGGTAAGGCAAATTATTTTTCGACTTTCGACCTGGCCAGCGGATTCCAGCAAATTCCAATGGACCCGGTAGACGCCGCGAAAACCGCATTTTCAACACTCAATGGCCATTACGAGTATGCCCGTATGCCGGAGGGGTTGAAGAATGCGCCCGCGACGTTTCAGCGGCTGATGGATCGCGTGCTTATCGGGCTCCAGGGCACCGAGCTTTTCGTTTACCTCGATGATATCGTCGTATTCGCGGAAACCCTGGAAGAACACAAGGTAAAGGTCCGACGATTAATGCAACGTCTGGATGAAGCCAACCTGTGTTTAGAGCCAGACAAGTGCGAATTCCTGCGCAGGGAGGTGGCCTACCTGGGTCACATCGTGAGCCAAGACGGCCTACGTATGGATCCCAAGAAGCTAGTAGCCGTGAAACGCTTCCCTGAGCCCAAGACCCAGAAAAACGTGCGGCAATTCCTCGGTCTTGCCGGGTATTACCGACGATTCATCCCGCACTTCTCCGATCGCGCAAGGCCGCTCTCTGACCTGCTCAAAAAGGGGAAAACCTTCCTCTGGGGCCCCGAAGAAAGGCGCAGCTTCCGTGGCCTACGAAAGGCCCTCTGCGCTGAACCGATTTTACAGTACCCGGATTTGTCAAAACAATTCGTACTCACGACCGACGCCTCGGAGTACGCTCTCGGTTCCGTGCTCTCGCAGGAGCATGACGGGTGCGAATTGCCGGTCGCCTACCACTCGCGAGTATTTACAAAAGCAGAACGAAATTACGGGACCACGGAGCAGGAGTGCCTCGCGATAATCGAGTCAATCGAACATTTTTCCACTTACCTTTACGGGAAGAATTTCAAGCTCGTCAGCGACCACGAGCCTCTCAAATGGATGCGAACTCAGCTCGATCCAGGCAAGAGGCTCAGCCGGTGGAAAATGCGACTGCGCAAATACAACTATGAGTTCGTCTATAAGCCAGGTCGCGAGAACGTGGTCGCCGATGCGCTCTCCCGTAACCCCGTAAACACGGAAAAGTCCACGACTGATTCCGAACCGGAAGAACCAGTCAAACACTTAGTGTTACCAATTAAACGACGGGAACCATTGACCAAAACACGCGACACCCGCGCGACCTCGACGTCAGCTGCACCGAGGCAGGGAGCAGCGGGCTCACGCATACGCGCTCGACTGCGGACCGCATCGTCAGCAGCGGCGGGGCCCGAAGCGGAGGGCTCGAGTTCGGAAACCTCCGGCCCCCCCGCAATGCGTACGCGATACAGGTCGGCTAGTAAGCGTGCCACCCCACTGGTGTTGCCTACGGCAGAGCTCAGCTCAGAGGACTCAGGGCCGCCGATACAACGAATACATAGAAGCATGCTGCCGGCCCCGCTCTTACCGTCGAGACGGCCTAGTCCCCCCGCGAAGGCCGTTGCCCCTGCAGCTCCCTCAAACTCAGATTCGTCGACGGCCATCACAACTGCGGCCGCAGAAGGGAAACCCGATGCCGTCACGGTCACATTGAGCCCACCGAGCGACGACTCGGACGACAGCGTGTTCGAGGAAACAGACCGCGATGTGGCAACCTCGGACTCGCAGTCAAATGCGAAGTCGATTAAAGACCCGGCCCAGAAATTCGACGAATCTCTGCGCCAGCTCGAGCAACGTTTCCAAACAGGGGACGCCCGCAAAGGCGAACACGCAGAACCGGAAAAGCCGAGTTCGATCAAGGACTCTCTCCAGAAATTCGATGAGTCCCTGCGTCAACTCGAGGAACGTTTTCAGTCGAAAGCCGCCGCCGCGGATTCCGGAAAACCGGAAACCGAGTGGCCGGATCGCTTATCAGAGGGGGAAGAACTCGACGAAAATGCCCGAGAGACCCTAAAACGCCTGGACCCGTATGATGACTTGCACGGGGACGCGGAGCTCGAGCGCAGAATTTCGAAACTAAGCGAGATCAAAACCCCGGCAACAGAGGAAGAATTGTTGCGACGGGTAAGCGCAACGGAGAAAGAAATGACGCGACGGGTAAGCGCAACAGAGAAAGAAACCGAACGGAAGAGCGACAACCCAAACGAACGATGCAAGGACCGCGAGATGAAGCCAGAGGTTTACAGGAGCAACGAGGAAAAACCTCCGAAGAACCAAACACCGGAGTCCGTAAGTATAATAGAGGCTGAGCCAACAACCACGGACGGGACAGAGGCGGACGACGAAGACGAGAAGCCTGCAAGAGAGGGAAAGGAGACGCCAGGCATAGGCCCGAAAGATCCGGAGGCCAACACGTGCGAGAGCGGCCATGGCTCGAAACCCGAGACCGCCCTCGATAAGCTGCGGCTCGGGCCCCCTTTGCTGCCTCGCGCTGCTCGACGCTCGGTCCGCTGGTCCCTACCGCCAATGGATAAGGACCCTGTCGCGCGTTCAACACCTTATCGCCCGCGAATTCCCCCACCGCGCGCATCACCAATACAATTGACCACCGGTGATTCGATTAATCAAATTATCTGTCCCGAAAATTCGTATGTGGTGGCGTCCAGCTCGTCCTCAGACGAGATAACTGACGAGGCCGAGGAAAAGCCCAAGCCCTCGTCGATTGGAGCGCATCCAGTCACGGGCACGCGCGAATGCCTAACTTATAAACCCGATAATCTAGTCCATTTTATTTCAGCCGACGGCGAATTGATTACGCCGATCGGGAAGTTATTATGCGACCTGGGCAGAATAGACGCGGATGAAATAAAAAGAAAGCGTTTGAAACCCGGGCAAATCGCCGTAACGCCTTATCGCGGCAAAAATATTTACAGCGTCGTCGTGAAACCGCGTTACTTCGACGCGACCGATACGACGGCCATACACGTAGGTCTGAAGGGCCTCAAGCGGGTCCTTGAGAAGGCCGGGGTCGAGTCGTTTAGAATTTCACGCACAGGAGATTACACAGACGCTCTGCCCCGAACGAATTTCGTCGAGCTGCTGCACGAGCTGTTCGACAACTCGAGACTGGCCGCGGTAATTTGCTACGGAAAAATTCAAGTACCTTCGGAAGACTCGCGAGCCGAAATAATACGCGAGTTCCACGAGAGCCTCATGGGCGGGCATCGAGGGGTGACAAAAACTTATCGGAAAATCCGAGAACGTTTTTACTGGCCCACACTCCGCAACGAGGTTCAAAATTTTGTTCGTCAATGCAAGGGGTGCCAAGAACGAAAACTGGTACGCGCAAAGACGCGAGAGCCGATGCTCCTGACGGACACGCCGGCCGACGTTTTCGATAAAGTGTCACTCGACACTGTCGGGCCCTTGCCCCAGACTCCCCACGGCAACAGGCACATACTCACGATGCAGGATCAGCTGTCGAAGTATTGCCTCGCTGAGCCCATACCTGACCTACAGGCGACGACTATTGCCGAGGCAATGGCTCGGCGGCTGATAGCCCAATTCGGGGCGCCCCGAGCCATACTTACGGATCGAGGCGCGTCGTTTACGAGCAATTTACTGCGGGAAATTTCCAAAATTTTCCACATAAAACAACTGACCACATCCGGCTATCGACCGCAAACAAATGGAGCACTCGAAAGAAGCCACATTATGTTAACGGAATATATCAAGAGCTACGCCGACACATACGACGACTGGGACAGGCTTTTGCCTTACGCAGAATTGTCGTACAATACGAGCATACACGAGGCCACAAATTTCACGCCCTACGAGGTAGTCTACGGGAGACTGCCTCGACTCCCGAGTCAATTCCCCGTAGACGAAAAATTATCCACTTATAATTCCTATACCATAGAACTAATCAATAGGTTATCGGAAATCCGAGAACAGGTGGGGAGAAACCAGAATAGGGCCAAGGAAACAACAAAAAAATATTATGACCGAAAAGTTCACCCCTTCCTCGGGAAAATTGGCGATCAAGCATACGTGCTCAAGGAGCCACGTAAAGGGAAATTCGATTGCCAATATCACGGCCCTTATAAAATCATTCAACTTTCAGATCACAGCAATGTTATTCTAGAGTCGAAAGACGGCAAGCGATTCAGGAAACACGTTGATAAAATAAAACTGGCGTATGTGTAAGCGAGCTAAAACAGCAGTCATAAGTATGGGTCGGCCCGAATGAATGTGAGCGCCTGTGTGTGGGGCCAGCGCAACGAAAGAAGAGCCCGGTCAAGGCAGGGCGAGGGAGAGAGTCGAACGCATACGCGTCATCTCTCTCACTCGCCTTCGCGTCATTTCCATCCCGCTCACTACAATCGCTCCGAACGAAATAGGGGGAACTCGCGAAAACCGAGAATGCGTGCCAGCCATTTAGCGGCCAATTATCGTGACGCTGCACTGGCCCAACACCAGAAAAATGTTAATGTAACGAAAGATGTACGCCTCAAAATATGGTATGTTTGCAGGCCTGAGGACGAGTGCGTGAGAGTGAGAGAGAAGTGAGAGAACGAGTGAGCGAAGCACGCGCGCGGGAAGCAAGCGAGCGAGAGAGAGAGTAGACGCCCCGCAGGACGCGTGCGCGAGTGAGACAACATGCTGAGAGCCGCCGTACTCTTCGCACTCCTGGCTACAGCCCACGGGAAACTGGATCGCAACAACGCATACCACGTTACACCGATACAAGACCAGCCCGGCCTGTACTATGAACGTGTGTGCGCCCTTCGCCTGCAACACGTGGACTGGAAGGTCACGGTGTTCCTCGAAACAGAAAAATTTATTGATGATTTCCCTCAAGTGCAGAAGCAATTATCGAGCATATTCGGAGCATGCTGCAGCGTGAGCCCCCGTGAAAAGTGCCGGGAATTGCTGCGTATCGACTACCTCGAAGAACGCGTCACGCGCGCGAAGGCGCTGGTCGACGAACTCGCCACGATCGCAGACGACTCTGCGTTGCGCGAGCCGGTAAAGTACGTCCGGATGCGTACCATGAAAAAAAGGTCCGTGCCCCTCGGGTTTGTCGGGTCACTCAGTAAATCGCTTTTCGGGACGTTAAACGAGGAAGATGCGGAGTATCTGAACGGCCAGATTGACCGCCTATTTTCTGATCAGGCGAATCTAACGCAGCTCATCGGAAAACAGAGCCACATAGTTAGATCGAAATTTCAGGAATTACACGAAGAACACGTCGCCGAAAGGAAAATAGTAAATGGACTTTATAATCGAGTGAACAATCTCAGGGAATCTCTAAACAAAGTGATCAATGAAACAACGTTAATAATTTACCATAACGAGCTAATAAATCTCGCCTACCGGGCAGAAATAAAAATCAACCGGTACATGAAAACGTGCGATAAATTCCTGCAGATAATCGCCGCAGCCAGGGACGGACGCTACGATGCGCGAGTCCTGACGACACCGCAGCTCACAGCCGTTGCGCGAGAAATACAATCGCGATTGCCGGAGTTCGAATTTCCGCTTACCACCGAATACATGCGGGGGGAATCTCTATCCCGCGTAGCCAAGACGGACGTGGTATTCCACCGGGGACGAATTATAATCATAGTCCATATTCCCCTGCTGGAACGGGCAATATATAATCTGTACCGCATGCACACATGGCCGGTTCCACAGGCTGGACTTAACCAAACTGGATCAGCTCACGTGGTACCGTCTACCACGTACATCGTCATCTCAGCCGACCGACGCACGTACTTCCTCGCAGACTCCATCTATCTAGGAGGCTGCGCGACGGTCGAACACCGATACATCTGTTCGATGGAAGCACCGCTGCACGAGGTATCGACATCGAAGCAGTGCGAAGTGCTGATGCTAATAAACCCTACCATCGAGTCCTACAGGCGGTGCGACGTGCGAATTCGACAGCAACACGACGCATTCTGGACGCACTTGCCATCCCAGGGCGGGTGGCTGTTCTCGCTATCAGAGCGCGAGACGGTCCACGTGCTCTGCCCCGGCCTGGCTGATATCACAATACCAGTGGAGGGGGCGGGCGTGCTCCACCTCAGCGCTAACTGCGTCGGCCGTACGCGCACGACCGCTCTCACTGGTGTGCGTGCCTACGAGAGCCACGAACAATTCTTCTATTCACCGGAAATCTCGCTAGACGTCTCAATCATCGCGCCAACGCTTATTACTGCGTCGGAAAAGGGTCCGGAACGCCTGCGGGAGGAGAAACCGACCGAGCAGCGAGCCCAATGGAAAACACATGAGACAGACGAGTCGCTGTTTGAGATCGAACAACGCATCGCCGAAATAGGCACGCACCGACGGGACAAAGGAAGGCAACATATGCTGTTCGTCGCCGGGTTCGCCCTGCACGCCTTCCTCGCAGCGACAATAATTCTATTCCTTTGTCGAGAGCGAGTGTTATCTATCGCCACACTGTTCTGCGTGCGCTGCAGAGGCAGGCGGGCAGGCAGGCAGGCTCAAGGGCCACACTCGAGCCGAAGTGATATCGAGCTGAGCCACGTATCGTCAACAAGTCCGGCCGGAGGAAACCCGAGCGTAACGCTGAGGACCACCGAAGCAGCGGGGGCCCGAACAGACGCAACAATGACATCAGGCACTTTTCCTCGAACTTTACCCCCACTCAATGCAGTCGTAGATTAGCCGGGAAAAGAAGTCGAGCACTCCGGTCCGTCGCCAGAAGGAAGAAAGCAGAACCACACCGATCGCCTTCCGCATCGCATCGCTGCCGCAACGTTCGGAAGTACCCGCGTCACCGCGTAATCGACTCGCGTCGTTCCGCGACCTCGTGCGACTCAGAGTGACTTCCTCGTGAAGCAAACAGCGTCACTTCCTGCGCAACGTGAATTCGTGCCGCCCTCGTGAACTTCTTCGTGATCTTCGTGATTTCGTGCCCCCCTCGTGAATTGGAGCTCCGCTAACCACGAAGGCCCGCGCGACCCGAACGTGCGATTTGTGTGCGCACGAAAACTCGTACGATTTGTTGTGCGACGACACGTGACATATCAACCGACCGTTTGGTTGTTTTGTTGTGAGTGCGCGACCCTGAGCTCCGCAAAATGCAGCAGGAGATGTGCGACAACTTCACCGAAGCGGTGCGCCTGCTGCTCCTGCTCAAACGGTGCCCAGTATGCCGAAAGTCCGTGCGGCAGTGCCCCGAATGGGACACGTGCTACCAGAATTGGTCGGGAAGAACGGGCCGGCGAGGCAATTTGACCTGCCCGCTCTGCGGCTCGGTAATGCCGGCGATCCGCGCCGCTCCGCACGCAGGCCAGTGCATCCTGGCCTTCGAGCGCTACCTGCCCGAATTTGCCCCGCCCTCAAGGACAAACCACGCGGACCAGTGGCTGGAGGATTTCAAGCGCCGCCTGGAGCGCCGACTCCCGTCACCGGCGCCGGAGCGCCCGAGGCCCTCGACGTCCCGGGACGACCCGGCAAAGGTAGCCGCGACAGCGGACATCCCGAAGCCGTCGCCAGCTCCCCGGGCGGAGGCCGTGTCTCGGCGCCACGAGGAGACCAACGACCGCAGGGACCGGGGAGGAAGGAAAATACCGAAAACCAAAGACAAGTGCGTCAACACGACGCCCATCGCCATCCGCCCGGGGGACGACCTCTCGTTCCTGGCGAATTACACGGCCGGGCTGGGCATAACAGCATCACTGAAGAGAGCGCTGTACGCGAGACACTTCGCGATGCAGCGCGAACTCCAGGCCGTCCTCGGACCACCGCAACACCGCGACGCGGCCCTGGCAACGGATCCCGCCGAAACCCAGCAACCGACCGTCGCGGAGGAACTCGAGGCCATTCGGACTCTGCTGAGCGAGGCCGTGACCCGACTCGGCACGCTGGAGTGCGTCGCGCAAAGCGCCCGAGCCCATAGCCCGCCGTCGGCGCCGACAACGGCAGTGGCCGAGTACGGGGAGCCAACGGCCGAAGAACCTGCTGCATGCGACGAGGAAGAGCTCGAAGGACAACAGCCGTCTGCTGGGGAAACGGAGTTGCCCGAATCCCCAGAGCCGCCGGCCGGAACCACAATGATCGCCTCCTACGAGCCACCCGCAAAAAGCCGAGAGCCGACGGTCGAGGCCGAGCCACTGATTTCCGAGCCGGAAATCATCACCGTATATTCCTCTGATGAGGACGAGAACCATGAGGAGAACCATGAGGAGGAACTGCAGCCGCCGGCCCAGGCAACGGAGTCAGCCGGATCCTAGGAGCCGACGGCCACCGACGCAACCGACCGAGAGCTGGAAAGAGCTCTCGAGCTCAACGCGTCGATGATCATCATCGACAGAGCCCGCGAACTCCTCGCGGACGAGCTGGAGCACGTCCGGGAGCTCCTGGACGAGACCGAAGCAGCCAGCAGCGAACCCAGCGGACCCACCAATCCAACCCCGACCGAGACGGGAATCAGCAATCTTCTCACCGATCCGGTGAGGGGATTCACCGACGATGAACTAGCCCATATTGAGGAACTTCTGGGTGCATACGTAGCCGGCTGGTGAGACGGCTTGGGGAGGACCCCGTGCCGCGGTACCGGCCGGGAAGTGAAAAGTGAAGTGCTATGGCCTTTTTTTTTTTTTTAGTGTTTTCCCAAAGTGCCTCACAATTTCCTTTTTTTTTTACATTATATATCCATTAGATTTTAAGTCATCCATCAACGGTGAGCGAAGGTCCAATAATTTCATATATCTTTTTTTTTATATACATTTTATTTGATTAATTTTTTTTTTTTTTTTTTTCCCTTTTTATTGTTTCGTATGCTGTGCAAACAATTCCGCGGACGTGCCTCGACGAACTACCCTGCCGGCGCGCCCGTCGATTCTCTCGCATGTGCGCCCGAGTCGATGGGGGCCTCGACACCTAAGGGGGGAGGGATGTCACGTTCCGCGTTCTTATTATTTTCTTTATTTCAAAGATAAAAACATTTGACATTTTTTTTCATTTAATATTCGTTCTTCATATTATTTTTCGCGCACGAGGTTCCGGCGTCAAGTTCAGATAAGTCAGCCCGCCGCATTCAGAGTGCAATTGGACACCGGGATGCGGCGGACGTGACAAAATACGAATTATCCCGAGACCGACTACCGCGGCGATTTTTGTTGCTATGCGGGAACTGCCGATTTCGCTAAATACCCCGCTCGTCGGCCGACGGCAGTTAGACTGTCGGACCACGAGCGGAGATCAGTCTGCTTCTATCCTCCGAATAGTTGGAATCGGCTCCACTGAGTAGCGTCCGCATAGTGGCAATAATTCTCCCGAAAATTATTCCAAGTCCGGTAACACCGAAGACCCGGAGTGTACGGAATTTCGGGAGTTGCTCGCGTCGCGGGGATAAGTCTATCGGTGATAATTAAGAATTAAAACTTCCGCCACGAACGTTCCGTCGTGTAGATTATAAGTGCGTAAAGTGTGCAACATGTGAGTGCGAGCGTGCGGGTGCCACCGATTGTGGGAGTGCCCGATTTTGAGCCTGCAGGCGTGCGCGCAGCGTGTGCGTCAGCTCACACACCGCCGACAAATTGTAAGTGTGTGTGTGTGTGTAACCCTACTAGAACGAATGAGAATAATGTTGTACCGACCTGAATCGCCACCGTCGATTATTAAATGTTGATTTAAGCCGATCGAACTAATCGCTCGACATTTATATTTTATTTCGGTTCACTTAATCGTTGGTGTTTACTTTTATCATTGTCGACTTTTATCATTTATTGGATCTACAATATATAATCGAATTTTCAACAGATTCCCGTTTTATTATTTTCTCGCCCTTTCCGGACTCAGGAACGCCCTGTATGGGGCGCCGATCAGTATCGAATCCTGATAAAAATTAAATATAACTCCCGCGCTTCACGCAGGAGGTTAGTACCGTCGCGCGCGAGGCCGCTCCGCACGTGACACAGCGCTCGCAAAACGTGATTTATCGATTTGGCTGATTGACGGTTCTTCGCTCGCGGCATCGGTGCCAAACGAGTTTCAACGATGCAAAACGATGCATTTGCACAAAATAAAAGGTTTTGACACTCGGCGACCGTGTTTACATGCGTGCAGCGCTTACAAAACGCGATTTCTCGATTTGGCTGATTGACGCTTTATCACTCGCGACATCGGTGCCAAACGAGTGTTAACGATGCAAAACGATAGATTTGCACAAAATAAAGGTTCTTGACACTCGGCGACCGAGTTTACATGCGTCCAACGCTCGCAGAACGCGATTTCTCGATTTGGCTCATTGACGCTTTTTCGCTTGCGTCATCAGTGCCAAACGAGTGTTAACGATGCAAAACGATGCATTTTCACGAAATAAAGGTTTTTGACACTCGGAGACCGAGTTTACATGCGTGCAACGCTCGCAAAACGCGATGTCTCATTTTAGTTGTTTGACGCTTTTTCACTCGCGGCATCGGTGCTAAACGAGTTTCAACGAAGCAAAACGATATATTTGCAAAAAATAAAGGTTTTTGACACTCGGAGACCGAGTTTACATGCGTGCAACACTCGCAAAACGCGATTTCTCGATTTGGCTGATTGACGGTTTTTCGCTCGCGGCATCGGTGCCAAACGAGTTTCAACGATGCAAAACGTTAGATTTGCACAAAATAAAGGTTTTTGACACTCGGTGACCGAGTTTACATGCGTGCAGCGCTCGCAAAACGTGATTTATCGATTTGGCTGATTGACGGTTTTTCGCTCGCAGCATCGGTGCTAAACGAGTTTTGACGATCCAAAACGATGCATTTTCACAAAATAAAGGTTTTTGTCACTCGGTGACCGAGTTTACATGAGTACAACACTCGCAAAACGCGATTTCTCGATTTGGCTGATTAACGCTTTTTCACTCGCGTCATCGGTGCCAAACGTGTTTCAACGATGCAAAGCGATGCATTTGCACAAAATAAAAGTTTTTGTCACTCGGCGACCGAGTTTATGTGCGTGCAACACTCGCAAAACGCGATTTCTCGATTTGGCTGTTTGACGCATTTTCGCTCGCGGCATCGGTGCCAGACGAGTGTTAACGATGCAAAACGATGGATTTGAACAAAATAAAAGTTTTTGACACTCGGCGACCGAGTTTATATGCATGCAACACTCGCAAAACGCGATTTCTCGATTTGGCTGATTGACGCTTTTTCACTCGCGGCATCGGTGCCAAACGAGTTTCAACGATGCAAAACGATGCATTTGCACAAAATAAAGGTTTTTGACACTCAGCGACCGAGTTTACTTGCGTTCAACGCTCGCAAAACGCGATTTCTCGATTTGGCTGATTGACGCTTTTTCACTCGCGGCATCGGTGCCAAACGAGATTCAAGGATGCAAAACGATGAATTTGACACAAAATAAAAGTTTCTGACACTCGGCGACCGAGTGTACATGCGCGCAACGCTCAGTTTCTGGTTTTGGCTGATTGACGCTCCATCACTCGCGGCATCGGTGCCATAAGAGTTTCAACGATGCAAAAAGATGGATTTGCAAAAAATCACGGTTTTTGACACTCGGCGACCGAGTGTACATGCGCGCGACGCTCGCAAAACCCGATGGCTCGATTTGGCTGATTGACGCTTGTTCACTCGCGGCATCGGTGCCAAACGAGTTTCCACGATGCAAAACGATGCATTTGAACAAAATAAAGGTTTTTGACACTCGGTGACCAAGTTTACATGCGTGCAGCGCTCGCAAAACGTGATTTATCGATTTGGCTGATTGACGGTTTTTCGCTCGCAGCATCGGTGCCAAACGAGTTTTGACGATGCAAAACAAAAGAAGACCCGATTTCTCGATTTGGCTGATTAACGCTTTTTCACTCGCGGCATCGGTGCCAAACGAGTTTCAACGATGCAAAGCAATGCATTTGCACAAAATAAAAGTTTTTGACACTCGGCGACCGAGTTTATATGCGTGCAACACTCGCAAAACGCGATTTCTCGATTTGGCTGATTGACGCTTTTTCACTCGCGGCATCGGTGCCAAACGAGTTTCAACGATGCAAAACGATGCATTTGCACAAAATAAAGGTTTTTGACACTCAGCGACCGAGTTTACTTGCGTTCAACGCTCGCAAAACGCGATTTCTCGATTTGGCTGATTGACGCTTTTTCACTCGCGGTATCGGTGCCAAACGAGTTTCAACGATGCAAAACGATGAATTTGACACAAAATAAAAGTTTCTGACACTCGGCGACCGAGTGTACATGCGCGCAACGCTCAGTTTCTGGTTTTGGCTGATTGACGCTCCATCACTCGCGGCATCGGTGCCATAAGAGTTTCAACGATGCAAAAAGATGGATTTGCACAAAATCAAGGCTTTTGACACTCGGCGAGCAAGTGAACATGCGTTCAACGCCCGCAAAACGCGATGGCTTGATTTTGCTGTTTGACGCATTTTCTGTCGCGGTATCGGTGCCGAACGAGTTTCAACGATGCAAAACGATGGATTTGCACAAAATGAAAGGTTTTGACACTCGGCGACCGTGTTTACATGCGTGCAGCGCTTACAAAACGCGATTTCTCGATTTGGCTGATTGACGCATTTTCGCTCGCAGCATCGGTACCAAGCGAGTGTTAACGATGCAAAGCGATGGATTTGCACAAAATCAAGGTTTTTGACACTCGGCGACTGAGTTTACATGCGTGCAACACTCGCAAAACGCGATTTATCGATTTAACTGTTTGACGCATTTTCGCTCGCGGCATCGGTGCCAAACGAGTGTTAACGATGCAAAACGATGGATTTGCACAAAATCAAGGTTTTTGACACTCGGCGACCGAGTTTACATGCGTGCAACACTCGCAAAACGCGATTTCTCGATTTAGCTGATTGACGCTTTTTCACTCGCGGCATCGGTGCCAAACGAGTTTCAAAGATGCAAAACGATGGATTTGCACAAAATCAAGGCTTTTGACACTCGGCGAGCAAGTGAACATGCGTTCAACGCCCGCAAAACGCGATGGCTCGATTTGACTGTTTGACGCATTTTCTGTCGCGGTATCGGTGCCACACGAGTTTCAACGATGCAAAACGATACATTTGCACAAAATAAAAGTTTTTGACACTCGGCCACCGAGTTTATATGCGTGCAACACACGCAAAACGCGATTTCTCAATTTGGCTGATTGACGCTTTTTCACTCGCGGCATCAGTGCCAAACGAGTTTCAGAGATGCAAAACGATGGATTTGCACAAAATCAAGGCTTTTGACACTCGGTGAGCGAGTGAACATTCATTCAACGCTCGCAAAACGCGATGGCTCGATTTGGCTGTTTGACGCATTTTCGCTCGCGGCATCGGTGCCAAACGAGTGTTAACGATGCAAAACGATGGATTTGCACAAAATCAAGGTTTTTGACACTCATCGACCGTGTTTACATGCGTTCAATGCTCGCAAAACGCGACGGCTCGATTTGGCTGTTTGACGCATTTTCGCTCGCGGTATCGGTGCCAAACGAGTTTCAACGATGCAAAACGATGGATTTGCACAAAATCAAGGTTTTTGACACTCATGGACCGAGTTTACATGCGTGCAACGCTCACAAAACGCGATGGCTCGATTTGGATGATTGACGCTTTTTCACTCGCGACATCGGTGCCAAACGAGTTTCAACGATGCAAAACGATGGATTTGCACAAGGATGCAACAGAGGTGCATCCTTACATCCTTTTTGGATGTAATCAAGGTTTTTGACACTCGCTGACCGAGTTTGTATGCGCGCTGAGCTCGCAAAACGTGATTTCTCCATTTGGCTGATTGACGGTTTTTCGCTCGCGGCATCGGTGCCAAACGAGTTTCAACGATGCAAAATGTTAGATTCGCACAAAATAAAGGTTTTTGACACTCGGTGACCGAGTTTACATGCGTGGAGCGCTCGCAAAACGTGATTTATCGATTTGGCTGATTGACGGTTCTTCGCTCGCGGCATCGGTGCCAAACGAGTTTCAACGATGCAAAACGATGCACTTGTACAAAAGAAAAGGTTTTGACACTCGGCGACCGTGTTTACATGCGTGCAGAGCTTACAAAACGCGATTTCTCGATTTGGCTGATTGACGCATTTTCGCTCGCAGCATCGGTACCAAGGGAGTGTTAACGATGCAAAGCGATGGATTTGTACAAAATCAAGGTTTTTGACACTCGGCGACCGAGTTTACATGCGTTCAACGCTCGCAAAACGCGATTTCTCGATTTGGCTTATTGACAATTTTTCACTCGCGGCATCGGTGCCAAACGAGATTCAAGGATGCAAAACGATGAATTTGACACAAAATCAAGGTTTTTGACACTCGGCGAGCGAGTAAACATGCGTTCAACGATCGCAAAACGCGATGGCTCGATTTGGCTGTTTGACGCATTTTCTCTTGCGGTATCGGTGCCACACGAGTTTCAACGATGCAAAACGATACATTTGCACAAAATAAAAGTTTTTGACACTCGGCGACCGTGTTTACATGCGTTCAACGCTCGCAAAACGCGATGGCTCGATTTGGCTGTTTGACGCATTTTCGCTCGCGGTATCGGTGCCAAACGAGTTTCAACGATGCAAAACGTTAGATTTGCACAAAATAAAGGTTTTTGACACTCGGTGACCGAGTTTACATGCGTGCAGCGCTCGCAAAACGTGATTTATCGATTTGGATGATTGACGGTTTTTCGCTCGCAGCATCGGTGCCAAACGAGTTTTGACGATGCAAAACAAAAGAAAACCCGATTTCTCGATTTGGCTGATTAACGCTTTTTCACTCGCGGCATCGGTGCCAAACGAGTTTCAACGATGCAAAGCGATGCATTTGCACAAAATAAAAGTTTTTGACACTCGGCGACCGAGTTTATATGCGTGCAACACTCGCAAAACGCGATTTCTCGATTTGGCTGTTTGACGCTTTTTCACTCGCGGCATCGTTGCTAATCGAGTTTCAACGATGCAAAACGATGGATTTGCACAAAATCAAGGTTTTTGACACTCGGCGAGCGAGTAAACATGCGTTCAACGGTCGCAAAACGCGATCGCTCGATTTGGCTGTTTGACGGTTTTTCGCTCGCGGCATCGGTGCCAAACGAGTGTTAACGATGCAAAACGATACATTTGCACAAAATGAAGGTTTTTGACACTCGGCGATCGAGTTTACATGCGTGCAACGCTCGCAAAACGCGATGGCTCGATTTAGCTGATTGACGCTTGTTCACTCGCGGTATCGGTGCCAAACGAGTTTCAACGTTGCAAAAAGAGACATTTGCACAAAATAAAAGTTTCTGACACTCGGCGGCCGAGTGTACATGCGCGCAACGCTCAGTTTCTGGTTTTGGCTGATTGACGCTCTATCACTCGCGGCATCGGTGCCAAACGAGTTTCAACGATGCAAAAAGAAGGATTTGCAAAAAATCAAGGTTTTTGACACTCGGCTACCGAGTGTACATGCGCGCAACGCTCGCAAAACGCGATGGCACGATTTGGCTGATTGACGCTTTTTCACTCGCGGCATCGGTGCCAAACGAGGTTCAACGATGCAAAACGATGTATTTGCAAAAAATAAAGGTTTTTGACACTCGGAGACCGAGTTTACATGCGTTCAACACTCGCAAAACGCGATTTGTCGATTTGGCTGATTGACGCTTTTTCACTCGCGGCATCGGTGCCAAACGAGTTTCAACGATGCAAAGCGATGGATTTGCACAAAATCAAGGTTTTTGACACTCGGCGACCGAGTTTACATGCGTTCAACGCTCGCAAAACGCGATTTCTCGATTTGGCTTATTGACGCTTTTTCACTCGCGGCATCGGTGCCAAACGAGATTCAAGGATGCAAAACGATGAATTTGACACAAAATCAAGGTTTTTGACACTCGGCGAGCGAGTAAACATGCGTTCAACGATCGCAAAACGCGATGGCTCGATTTGGCTGTTTGACGCATTTTCTCTTGCGGTATCGGTGCCACACGAGTTTCAACGATGCAAAACGATACATTTGCACAAAATAAAAGTTTTTGACACTCGGCAACCGTGTTTACATGCGTTCAACGCTCGCAAAACGCGATGGCTCGATTTGGCTGTTTGACGCATTTTCGCTCGCGGTATCGGTGCCAAACGAGTTTCAACGATGCAAAACGTTAGATTTGCACAAAATAAAGGTTTTTGACACTCGGTGACCGAGTTTACATGCGTGCAGCGCTCGCAAAACGTGATTTATCGATTTGGATGATTGACGGTTTTTCGCTCGCAGCATCGGTGCCAAACGAGTTTTGACGATGCAAAACAAAAGAAAACCCGATTTCTCGATTTGGCTGATTAACGCTTTTTCACTCGCGGCATCGGTGCCAAACGAGTTTCAACGATGCAAAGCGATGCATTTGCACAAAATAAAAGTTTTTGACACTCGGCGACCGAGTTTATATGCGTGCAACACTCGCAAAACGCGATTTCTCGATTTGGCTGTTTGACGCTTTTTCACTCGCGGCATCGGTGCTAATCGAGTTTCAACGATGCAAAACGATGGATTTGCACAAAATCAAGGTTTTTGACACTCGGCGAGCGAGTAAACATGCGTTCAACGGTCGCAAAACGCGATGGCTCGATTTGGCTGTTTGACAGTTTTTCGCTCGCGGCATCGGTGCCAAACGAGTGTTAACGATGCAAAACGATACATTTGCACAAAATGAAGGTTTTTGACACTCGGCGATCGAGTTTACATGCGTTCAACACTCGCAAAACGCGATTTGTCGATTTGGCTGATTGACGCTTTTTCACTCGCGGCATCGGTGCCAAACGAGTTTCAACGATGCAAAACGATGGATTTGCACAAAATCAAGGTTTTTGACACTTGGCGAGCGAGTAAACATGCGTTCAACGGTCGCAAAACGCGATGGCTCGATTTGGCTGTTTGACGTATTTTCTCTTGCAGTATCGGTGCCACACGAGTTTCAACGATGCAAAACGATACATTTGCACAAAATAAAAGTTTTTGACACTCGGCGACCGAGTTTATATGCGTGCAACACTCGCAAAACGCGATTTCTCGATTTGGCTGATTGACGCTTTTTCACTCGCGGCATCGGTGCAAACGAGTTTCAACGATGCAAAACGATGCATTTGCACAAAATAAAGGTTTTTGACACTCAGCGACCGAGTTTACTTGCGTTCAACGCTCGCAAAACGCGATTTCTCGATTTGACTGATTGACGCTTTTTCACTCGCGGCATCGGTGCCAAACGAGTTTCAACGATGCAAAACGATGAATTTGACACAAAATAAAAGTTTCTGACACTCGGCGACCGAGTGTACATGCGCGCAACGCACAGTTTCTGATTTTGGCTGATTGACGCTCTATCACTCGCGGCATCGGTGCCAAACGAGTTTCAACGATGCAAAAAGATGAATTTGCAAAAAATCAAGGTTTTTGACACTCGGCGACCGAGTGTACATGCGCGCAACGCTCGCAAAACGCGATGGCTCAATTTGGCTGATTGACGCTTGTTCACTCGCGGCATCGGTGCCAAACGAGTTTCCACGATGCAAAACGATGCATTTGAACAAAATAAAGGTTTTTGACACTCGGCGACCGAGCTTACATACGTGCAGCGCTCGCAAAACGTGATTTATCGATTTGGCTGATTGACGGTTTTTCGCTCGCGGCATCGGTGCCAAACGAGTTTCAACGATGCAAAACGATGCATTTGCACAAAATAAAGGTTTTTGACACTCAGCGACCGAGTTTACTTGCGTTCAACGCTCGCAAAACGCGATTTTTCGATTTGGCTTATTGACTCTTTTTCACTCGCGGCATCGGTGCCAAACGAGATTCAAGGATGCAAAACGATGAATTTGACACAAAACCAAGGTTTTTGACACTCGGCGAGCGAGTAAACATGCGTTCAACGGTCGCAAAACGCGATGGCTCGATTTGGCTGTTTGACGCATTTTCTCTTGCGGTATCGGTTCCACACGAGTTTCAACGATCCAAAACGATACATTTGCACAAAATAAAAGTTTTTGACACTCGGCGACCGAGTTTATATGCGTGCAACACTCGCAAAACGCGATTTCTCGATTTGGCTGATTGACGCTTCTTCACTCGCGGCATCGGTGCCAAACGAGTTTCAACGATGCAAAACGATGCATTTGCACAAAATAAAGGTTTTTGACACTCAGCGACCGAGTTTACTTGCGTTCAACGCTCGCAAAACGCGATTTCTCGATTTAGCTGATTGACGCTTTTTCACTCGCGGCATCGGTGCCAAACGAGATTCAAGGATGCAAAACGATGAATTTGACACAAAATAACAGTTTCTGACACTCGGCGACCGAGTGTACATGCGCGAAACGCTCAGTTTCTGATTTTGGCTGATTGACGCTCTATCACTCGCGGCATCGGTGCCAAACGAGTTTCAACGATGCAAAAAGATGGATTTGCAAAAAATCAAGGTTTTTGACACTCGGCGACCGAGTGTACATGCGCGCAACGCTCGCAAAACCCGATGGCTCGATTTGGCTGATTGACGCTTGTTCACTCGCGGCATCGGTGCCAAACGAGTTTCCACGATGCAAAACGATGCATTTGAACAAAATAAAGGTTTTTGACACTCGGCGAGCGAGTGAACATGCGTTCAACGCTCGCAAAACGCGATGGCTCGATTTGGCTGTTTGACGCATTTTCTGTCGCGGCATCGGTGCCGAACGAGTTTCAACGATGCAAAACGATGGATTTGCACAAAATGAAAGTTTTTTACACTCAGCGACCGAGTTTACTTGCGTTCAACGATCGCAAAACGCGATGGCTCGATTTGGCTGTTAGACGCATTTTCGCTCGCGCCATCGGTGCCAAACGAGTGTTAACGATGCAAAACGATGGAATTGCACAAAATCAAGGTTTTTGACACTCGGCGACCGTGTTTACATGCGTTCAACGCTCGCAAAACGCGATGGCTCGATATGGCTGTTTGACGCATTTTCGCTCGCGGTATCGGTGCCAAACGAGTTTCAACGATGCAAAACGTTAGATTTGCACAAAATAAAGTTTTTTGACACTCGGTGACCGAGTTTACATGCGTGCAGCGCTCGCAAAACGTGATTTATCGATTTGGCTGATTGACGGTTTTTCGCTCGCAGCATCGGTGCCAAACGAGTTTTGACGATGCAAAACAAAAGAAAACCCGATTTCTCGATTTGGCTGATTAACGCTTTTTCACTCGCGGCATCGGTGCCAAACGAGTTTCAACGATGCAAAGCGATGCATTTGCACAAAATAAAAGTTTTTGACACTCGGCGACCGAGTTTATATGCGTGCAACACTCGCAAAACGCGATTTCTCGATTTGGCTGATTGACGCTTTTTCACTCGCGGCTTCGGTGCCAAACGAGTTTCAACGATGCAAAACGATGCATTTGCACAAAATAAAGGTTTTTGACACTCAGCGACCGAGTTTACTTGCGTTCAACACTCGCAAAACGCGATTTCTCGATTTGGCTGATTGACGCTTTTTCACTCGCGGCATCGGTGCCAAACGAGTTTCAACGATGCAAAACGATGAATTTGACACAAAATAAAAGTTTCTGACACTCGGCGACCGAGTGTACATGCGCGCAACGCTCAGTTTCTGGTTTTGGCTGATTGACGCTCCATCACTCGCGGCATCGGTGCCATAAGAGTTTCAACGATGCAAAAAGATGGATTTGCAAAAAATCAAGGTTTTTGACACTCGGCGACCGAGTGTACATGCGCGCAATGCTCGCAAAACCCGATGGCTCGATTTGGCTGATTGACGCTTGTTCACTCGCGGCATCGGTGCCAAACGAGTTTCCACGATGCAAAACGATGCATTTGAACAAAATAAAGGTTTTTGACACTCGGCGACCGAGTGTACATGCGCGCAACGCTCGCAAAACCCGATGGCTCGATTTGGCTGATTGACGGTTTTTCAGACACAAAATGAAAGTTTTTTACACTCAGCGACCGAGTTTACTTGCGTTCAACGATCGCAAAACGCGATGGCTCGATTTGGCTGTTAGACGCATTTTCGCTCGCGGCATCGGTGCCAAACGAGTGTTAACGATGCATAACGATGGATTTTGCACAAAATCAAGGTTTTTGACACTCGGCGACCGTGTTTACATGCGTTCAACGCTCGCAAAACGCGATGGCTCGATATGGCTGTTTGACGCATTTTCGCTCGCGGTATCGGTGCCAAACGAGTTTCAACGATGCAAAACGTTAGATTTGCACAAAATAAAGTTTTTTGACACTCGGTGACCGAGTTTACATGCGTGCAGCGCTCGCAAAACGTGATTTATCGATTTGGCTGATTGACGGTTTTTCGCTCGCAGCATCGGTGCCAAACGAGTTTTGACGATGCAAAACAAAAGAAAACCCGATTTCTCGATTTGGCTGATTAACGCTTTTTCACTCGCGGCATCGGTGCCAAACGAGTTTCAACGATGCAAAGCGATGCATTTTCACAAAATAAAAGTTTTTGACACTCGGCGACCGAGTTTATATGCGTGCAACACTCGCAAAACGCGATTTCTCGATTTGGCTGATTGACGCTTTTTCACTCGCGGCATCGGTGCCAAACGAGTTTCAACGATGCAAAACGATGCATTTGCACAAAATAAAGGTTTTTGACACTCAGCGACCGAGTTTACTTGCGTTCAACGCTCGCAAAACGCGATTTCTCGATTTGGCTGATTGACGCTTTTTCACTCGCGGCATCGGTGCCAAACGAGTTTCAACGATGCAAAACGATGAATTTGACACAAAATAAAAGTTTCTGACACTCGGCGACCGAGTGTACATGCGCGCAACGCTTAGTTTCTGGTTTTGGCTGATTGACGCTCCATCACTCGCGGCATCGGTGCCAAACGAGTTTCAACGATGCAAAAAGATGGATTTGCAAAAAATCAAGGTTTTTGACACTCGGCGACCGAGTGTACATGCGCGCAACGCTCGCAAAACGCGATGGCTCGATTTGGCTGATTGACGCTTGTTCACTCGCGGCATCGGTGCCAAACGAGTTTCCACAATGCAAAACGATGCATTTGAACAAAATAAAGGTTTTTGACACTCGGCGACCGAGTTTACATACGTGCAGCGCTCGCAAAACGTGATTTATCGATTTGGCTGATTGACGGTTTTTCGCTCGCGGCATCGGTGCCAAACGAGTTTCAACGATGCAAAACGATGCATTTGCACAAAATAAAGGTTTTTGACACTCAGCGACCGAGTTTACTTGCGTTCAACGCTCGCAAAACTCGATTTCTCGATTTGGCTTATTGACGCTTTTTCACTCGCGGCATCGGTGCCAAACGAGATTCAAGGATGCAAAACGATGAATTTGACACAAAATCAAGGTTTTCGACACTCGGCGAGTCACTCGCGGCATCAGTGCCAAACGAGTTTCAACGATGCAAAACGATGCATTTGCACAAAATAAAGGTTTTTGACACTCAGCGACCGAGTTTACTTGCGTTCAACGCTCGCAAAACGCGATTTCTCGATTTGGCTGATTGACGCTTTTTCACTCCCGGTATCGGTGCCAAACGAGTTTCAACGATGCAAAACGATGCATTTGCACAAAATAAAGGTTTTTGACACTCAGCGACCGAGTTTACTTGCGTTCAACGCTCGCAAAACGCGATTTCTCGATTTGGCTGATTGACGCTTTTTCACTCCCGGTATCGGTGCCAAACGAGTTTCAACGATGCAAAACGATGAATTTGACACAAAATAAAAGTTTCTGACACTCGGCGACCGAGTGTACATGCGCGCGACGCTCAGTTTCTGGTTTTGGCTGATTGACGCTCCATCACTCGCGGCATCGGTGCCATAAGAGTTTCAACGATGCAAAACGTTAGATTTGCACAAAATAAAGGTTTTTGACACTCGGTGACCGAGTTTACATGCGTGCAGCGCTCGCAAAACGTGATTTATCGATTTGGCTGATTGACGGTTTTTCGCTCGCAGCATCGGTACCAAACGAGTTTTGACGATGCAAAACAAAAGAAAACCCGATTTCTCGATTTGGCTGATTAACGCTTTTTCACTCGCGGCATCGGTGCCAAACGAGTTTCAACGATGCAAAGCGATGCATTTGCACAAAATAAAAGTTTTTGACACTCGGCGACCGAGTTTATATGCGTGCAACACTCGCAAAACGCGATTTCTCGATTTGGCTGTTTGACGCTTTTTCACTCGCGGCATCGGTGCCAATCGAGTTTCAACGATGCAAAACGATGGATTTGCACAAAATCAAGGTTTTTGACACTCGGAGACCGAGTTTACATGCGTGCAACACTCGCAAAACGCGATTTCTCGATTTGGCTGATTGACGCTTGTTCACTCGCGGCATCGGTGCCAAACGAGTTTCCACGATGCAAAACGATGCATTTGAACAAAATAAAGGTTTTTGACACTCGGCGACCGAGTTTACATGCGTGCAGCGCTCGCAAAACGTGATTTATCGATTTGGCTGATTGACGGTTTTTCGCTCGCAGCATCGGTGCCAAACGAGTTTCAACGATGCAAAATGTTAGATTTGCACAAAATAAAGGTTTTTGACTCTCGGTGACCGAGTTTACATGCGTGCAGCGCTCGCAAAACGTGATTTATCGATTTGGCTGATTGACGCTTTATCGGTGCCAAACGAGTGTTAACGATGCAAAACGATGGATTTGCACAAAATAAAGGTTCTTGACACTCAGCGACCGAGTTTATATGCGTGCAAAACTTGCAAAACGCGATTTCTCGATTTGGTTGTTTGACGCATTTTCGCTCGCAGCATCGGTACCAAGCGAGTGTTAACGATGCAAAGCGATGGATTTGCACAAAACCAAGGTTTTTGACACTCGGCGACCGAGTTTACATGCGTCCAACGCTCGCAAAACGCGATTTCTCGATTTGGCTGATTGACGATTTTTCGCTTGCGGCATCAGTGCCAAACGAGTGTTAACGATGCAAAACGATGCATTTTCACGAAATAGAGGTTTTTGTTACTCGGAGACCGAGTTTACATGCGTGCAACGCTCGCAAAACGCGATGTCTCATTTTAGTTGTTTGACGCTTTTTCACTCGCGTCATCGGTGCTAAATGAGTTTCAACGATGCAAAACGATGTATTTGCAAAAAATAAAGGTTTTTGACACTCGGTGACCGAGTTTACATGCGTGCAGCGCTCGCAAAACGTGATTTGTCGATTTGGATGATTGACGCTTTTTCACTCGCGGCATCGGTGCCAAACGAGTTTCAACGATGCAAAACGATGGATTTGCACAAAATCAAGGTTTTGACACTCGGCGAGCGAGTAAACATGCGTTCAACGGTCGCAAAACGCGACGGCTCGATTTAGCTGTTTGACGTATTTTCTCTTGCGGTATCGGTGCCACACGAGTTTCAACGATGCAAGACGATACATTTGCACAAAATAAAAGTTTTTGACACTCGGCGACCGAGTTTATATGCGTGCAACACTCGCAAAACGCGATTTCTCGATTTGGCTGATTGACGCTTTTTCACTCGCGGCATCGGTGCCAAACGAGTTTCAACGATGCAAAACGATGCATTTGCACAAAATAAAGGTTTTGACACTCAGCGAGCGAGTTTACTTGCGTTCAACGCTCGCAAAACGCGATTTCTCGATTTGGCTGATTGACGATTTTTCACTCGCGGCATCGGTGCCAAACGAGATTCAAGGATGCAAAACGATGAATTTGACACAAAATAAAAGTTTCTGACACTCGGCGACCGAGTGTACATGCGCGCAACGCTCAGTTTCTGATTTTGGCTGATTGACGCTCTATCACTCGCGGCATCGGTGCCAAACGAGTTTCAACGATGCAAAAAGATGGATTTGCAAAAAATCAAGGTTTTTGACACTCGGCGACCGAGTGTACATGCGCGCAACGCTCGCAAAACGCGATGGCTCGATTTGGCTGATTGACGCTTGTTCACTCGCGGCATCGGTGCCAAACGAGTTTCCACAATGCAAAACGATGCATTTGAACAAAATAAAGGTTTTTGACACTCGGCGACCGAGTTTACATACGTGCAGCGCTCGCAAAACGTGATTTATCGATTTGGCTGATTGACGGTTTTTCGCTCGCGGCATCGGTGCCAAACGAGTTTCAACGATGCAAAACGATGCATTTGCACAAAATAAAGGTTTTTGACACTCAGCGACCGAGTTTACTTGCGTTCAACGCTCGCAAAACTCGATTTCTCGATTTGGCTTATTGACGCTTTTTCACTCGCGGCATCGGTGCCAAACGAGATTCAAGGATGCAAAACGATGAATTTGACACAAAATCAAGGTTTTCGACACTCGGCGAGCGAGTAAACATGCGTTCAACGGTCGCAAAACGCGATGACTCGATTTGGCTGTTTGACGCATTTTCTCTTGCGGTATCGGTGCCACACGAGTTTCAACGATGCAAAACGATACATTTGCACAAAATAAAAGTTTTTGACACTCGGCGACCGAGTTTATATGCGTGCAACACTCGCAAAACGCGATTTCTCGATTTGGCTGATTGACGCTTTTTCACTCGCGGCATCGGTGCCAAACGAGTTTCAACGATGCAAAACGATGAATTTGACACATGTTTGGAGAATCCACGAGAAACGGTATGAGCGTCCCCGAATTCAAACGCTCCGATTTCGCGTTCGTTACCGTTGCCCAAAGTCGGACGCCTCTCGCACAGTCTCACGCTCGCCAAATAAACACGGTCGTCCGAAGACGGAAAAGTAAACAGCGTGACACGCCGGCCGTGATTCGGAAGGTGTGAACCCCTCGCGAAATCGACAGGTAGGCTCGCTGACCGGGCCTGCGGAGTCAGTCAAGCGAGCACGTTGGTGCGCTAACCTTCGCCGAGTTATAATCCCCGAAACTGTGTAACCGCGAGACCCGAACATGAGTACTCGCGAGTGTATCCGACAGTAGGAAAATAAACGGAGTACTGTGTAAACAATAGATTCGGAGTGCGTGATATTATTTACGGCGATTCCCTCTCCTGCATCCGGACTAATAAAAATAAAGAAACGAGCGCAATGGTTAAAATACCTAAAAGTGCAAACATTTTGGTCCTTCGAGCCGGATCACTGTGAGAGGCGATCTTAACGGTCAACGCATCTTAATAGTGCCTCGTCGCGCGCTCGCGAGAAAGCCGCGTCAGAGCCGCTCGCCTCCGAATTCGCGTGTGAACGAGTACCGGGAAAACGACGGGTGAGTCTTTTTTCGCGCGCCAGTGTTTCGCCTCGTTCGAACCTAGAATTCCGCGTGCGTGTACGTGTACAGTGGCCCGCTGCCCGGCCGGAATCTTCGCGCTTCGGGTACCGCTATAGCGTGCGCGAACAATCGCGCCGCGCAGAGCCCTCGCGAGCGGTGCATAGCTGGATATCGCCCGGCGTCGGTCGCTCACGTCGCGCGGAGCTTTCGCGAGCCCTGTGTGGGTACGTCTATATCGTGCTCGCGTCCGGCAGCCGTGTCGCCCGGACCTATCGCGCGCTGGACTCTATCGCGTCTCGCGCTCTCCCCCCTTTTTCGGTCACTTGTGTGGAAAGAATTCGAGCAGAATTCTGCGCGTTCTCTCGCGCGCTCGGGTTTTCAGCCGTCTTAACGTTGGATTAACGGTGCGTACGCAGGCGAACTTTTGCGTTTATTGCGGCCATCCTGCGCGGTGGCGCGGGCCGGAATCAGTCGCAGTGAATTAGCTGCGTCGTCTCTCGAGTCATTTCGCGACCTCGCAATCACCATGGAAGCGTTATTAACGGAACAACGGCACACGATTCGTCTCATCGTCAATGCCGTTACAAACTTCGAAAAAATTGCCGTCATCAAACGAACTCTCGCGGTGGTCGAGGGTAGGATCAAGCTTCTGCGCGAGCGATGGGAGGCGTGTCAACAGCTCAACGTGAAACTCACTGTCGCTGCCTCCGCTATCAAAGGAGCGGCCGACTCGGAATATTTCATAGAGGAAGAATTTGTCACCGCCGAGGAAGCGTTCGAGGAAGCGCATGACTATTTTCAGGAGAGACTCGCAGGGTTGCGGCCCCAACCGTTGCCCGCCGCAAATTCGACGATGTTGAATCAGCAATCGATGCAGGACGGCCCAGGAAGTGCATTGGCCGGAATTAAATTACCGAACATGGATCTTCCGAAATTCTCGGGATGCTATACCGAGTGGCCCGACTTCAAGAGTATGTTCGAGACGATCGTCATCCAACACGAGTCCCTGAACAATGTCCAGCGGCTGTATTATTTGAAATCGTCGCTGTCCGGAGAGGCCGCTCGCCTCATACGTCACTTCTCGGTTACGGGCGATAATTTTCAAGCGGCCTGGGACACTCTCACCGAAACGTACGACGATCATCGAGCTCTCATCGATGCGAATTTGAAGAGTTTTCTTTCGATCCCAGCGATGTCGTTCGAGAGTGCCAAGGATTTGAAGTATCTGCGGGACCGAACGAGAGAGGCCTTGAAGGCGCTGCAAAATCTCGGCTGTCCTACCGACTCCTGGAGTCACCTCATCGTTTATTTGACGGTTCAGAAAGTCGATCCCAATTCAGCGAGGGAATGGGAGATGCAGTTGGGAGCCACTAGTACGTATCCGACCTTCAAGTCTCTCGTTGATTTTCTCTCGGCCCGAATCCGGGTTCTGGAAAAACTACAAGGCAATAAAAGCAATCAGCGCTCGAATCCAAAAAATAAACCGGGACCGCCGAGCACCGAAGTACGAGCTCACTCGGCGACCACCGACACCCCGAACTGCTTGCTGTGCGGAGGCAATCACGCCCTGCATAAATGCGAGCAGTTCAAATCGCAAACCTTAGCGCGACGCAAGGAGATCGCTAAAGAGAGGGAGTGCTGCTACAACTGTCTCCGCCCGGGGCACCAACCGCGCGCGTGTCCCAGCAAATACTCCTGCATGATGTGTAAGAAGAAGCATCATACTCTTCTGCATCCAGAGCCGACCTCGGAGTCGTCAAATTCGTCTCGACCAGCCAACGCGAAATCCGCCAATGCGAAACCTGCCAATGAGTCCGTGCCAGCGGCAACGCCCGATTCCTCGGTCTCGACTCACCACGCGCAAAATTCGCCGGCGAATGGACAATATACGCTGTTGGCTACCGCCGTTATTAACGTACGCACAGCCACCGGGCGGAGCCTGCGTCTACGTGCGCTGCTGGATCAAGGCTCGCAAGCCACCTTGATCAAAGAGTCTTTCGTCAAGCAACTTCGCCCGAAGCTTTTCCCTGTGAATGCCATCGTTAATGGAGTGGGAGAGGTGGAGATTGGACTCGCGAAACATCGCGTCAACGTCTATGTGGAACCATGCAACCGCGCGGGAGAGTCCGTCGCCATCTCCGCTCTAGTGTTGCCCACGCTAACCAGTTACGCTCCGCGTACACACGCGCAGACGCACTCTTGGCCGCATCTCTCGGGACTGCAGTTCGCCGATCCACAGCCCGACAGCAAGGAGCCAATCGATTTGATTATCGGCGCCGATTATTACGGCACCCTTCTTCGGCCCGGCCTGCGCCAAGGACCGAGTGGAGCCCCTACCGCTCAGGCCACCCTCTTCGGCTGGATCTTGTCTGGCCCTGGCTCTACGGCCAACGAGCCGCCTGAGTCGATTGCGGTGCACACCTGCACCACTTCCGAGGACCTTCACGAAGCGTTGGCTCGATTCTGGGAGATCGAGGAATTGCCATCCATCCAGGAGCTCTCCGCCGAAGATCAGCAATGTGAAGATCACTTCCGCACCACTCACCGCCGCGGCGAAGACGGCCGCTACGTCGTGCGTCTGCCCTTCAAGGCCGGCCCGCCTATCCAGATCGGCGAGTCGCTGGGCCGCGCGAGATCGATGCTCAACTCTGTCACCCGAAGGCTGCAACGGGACTCGGGTTTGAAATCGGAATATAATGCGTTTCTCTCTGAATATGAAGGTTTAGGTCACATGCGCGCAACGACGATATCAGCGTGTAACGAAACGAGGGCGCAATGCGTCTATCTGCCCCACCACTCCGTGGTGCGAGAATCGAGCTCGACGACGCGCGTCCGCGTCGTGTTTAACGCCTCGAGCGAAACTTCGAACTCAACGTCGTTGAATGACCACCTCCTGGTCGGTCCCAAATCGCAAACGGACATCACTTCCATTATTATCCGATGGCGCGCGTATCGTTTCGCTTACACGGCTGATATCGCCAAGATGTTCAGACAAATTTGGGTCGACCCGAGAGACGTGGATTATCAGCGAATTCTTTGGAGACGCGAGTCCGACGACGAAATCACGCCGTTTCAATTGCTTACGGTGACTTACGGTACCGCCTCGGCGCCGTTTCTCGCGAATCGCGTTCTCCGTCAATTAGCGGACGATGAAGGTCACGATTTTCCGGTAGCTGCGTCGATTATCAAGCAAAATTTTTATGTCGACGATGTTTTGTTCGGATCCGACAGCATCGAATCCGCGATCGCGACGCGAAAAGAGCTAAATCAGCTTCTATCTCGAGGTGGATTTCAACTGAGGAAATGGGCGGCAAATACCGAAGAACTCCTGCCAGATTCTCCGCGCGCCGATCATGAATTAGCCTCTAATGTACCGCTCCAGGAGCTCGAGTCAATCGCCATTCTCGGTATCGCTTGGAATCCGAATCGCGACACTTTCCAGTTTCGTTTCACTCCAATAGAGTCTCCGCGATTTACTAAACGAGTAATCCTATCGATAATCGCGCGTCTCTTCGACCCGCTCGGATGGGCTTCACCGATCGTGATTACCGCGAAGATAATCTTGCAAGAGCTGTGGATTCGCAAGATTGGCTGGGACGACGAATTACCGGACGATCTTGCTACAAATTGGGAAACTTATTACCGACAATTAGAACGAATCCAAGAGGTTTCGATTCCCCGCTGGGCGGGACAATCTCCCGAACAAACGGCTGTAGAGATCCACGGATTCGCAGACGCATCGACTCGCGCTTATGCGGCGGTAATTTATCTGCGCGTTATTCGCGATCTAGACGACGCGCACGTCACGTTACTTCTCGCGAAAACTAAAGTAGCTCCGGTTAAAGCTGTCAGTGTGCCTCGCCTCGAGCTTTGCGCCGCCGTGTTGCTCGCGCGTACCTTGCGAAAGGTTATCGAGGATCTCAGTCTGGCGGACACTCCCGCTTATTGCTGGAGCGACTCAGCCGTTACGCTTCATT
>CAXITY010000057.1:0-35000 GCA_964034905.1 Itoplectis maculator
CACGCATATAAACTCGGTCGCCGAGTGTTAAAAACTTTTATTTTGTGCAAATGCATCGCTTTGCATCGTTGAAACTCGTTTGGCACCGATGCCGCGAGTGAAAAAGCGTTAATCAGCCAAATCGAGAAATCGGGTTTTGCGAGTGTTGTACTCATGTAAACTCGGTCACCGAGTGACAAAAACCTTTATTTTGTGAAAATGCATCGTTTTGCATCGTCAAAACTCGTTTGGCACCGATGCTGCGAGCGAAAAACCGTCAATCAGCCAAATCGATAAATCACGTTTTGCGAGCGCTGCACGCATGTAAACTCGGTCGCCGAGTGTCAAAAACCTTGATTTTGTGCAAATCCATCACTTTGCATCGTTAACACTCGCTTGGTACCGATGCTGCGAGCGAAAATGCGTCAAACAGCCAAATCGAGCCATCGCGTCTTGCGAGCGTTGAACGCATGTAAACGCGGTCGCCGAGTGTCAAAAACCTTTATTTTGTGCAAATGCATCGTTTTGCATCGTTAACACTCGTTTGGCACCGATGCCGCGAGCGAAAATGCGTCAAACAGCCAAATCGAGCCATCGCGTTTTGCGAGCGTTGAACGCAAGTAAACTCGGTCGCTGAGTGTAAAAAACTTTCATTTTGTGCAAATCCATCGTTTTGCATCAATGAAACTCGTTCGATGCCGCGAGTGAAAAAGCGTCAATCAGCCAAATCGAGAAACCGCGTTTTGCGATTGTTGCACGCATATAAACTCGGTCGCCGAGTGTCAAAAACTTTTATTTTGTGCAAATGCATCGCTTTGCATCGTTGAAACTCGTTTGGCACCGATGCCGCGAGTGAAAAAGCGTTAATCAGCCAAATCGAGAAATCGGGTTTTGCGAGTGTTGTACTCATGTAAACTCGGTCACCGAGTGACAAAAACCTTTATTTTGTGAAAATGCATCGTTTTGCATCGTCAAAACTCGTTTGGCACCGATGCTGCGAGCGAAAAACCGTCAATCAGCCAAATCGATAAATCACGTTTTGCGAGCGCTGCACGCATGTAAACTCGGTCGCCGAGTGTCAAAAACCTTGATTTTGTGCAAATCCATCACTTTGCATCGTTAACACTCGCTTGGTACCGATGCTGCGAGCGAAAATGCGTCAAACAGCCAAATCGAGAAATCGCGTTTTGCGAGTGTTGCACGCATATAAACTCGGTCGCTGAGTGTCAAGAACCTTTATTTTGTGCAAATCCATCGTTTTGCATCGTTAACACTCGTTTGGCACCGATGTCGCGAGTGATAAAGCGTCAATCAGCCAAATCGAGAAATCGCGTTTTGTAAGCGCTGCACGCATGTAAACACGGTCGCCGAGTGTCAAAACCTTTTATATTGTGCAAATGCATCGTTTTGCATCGTTGAAACTCGTTTGGCACCGATACCGCGAGCGAAAATGCGTCAAACAGCCAAATCGAGCCATCGCGTCTTGCGAGCGTTGAACGCATGTAAACGCGGTCGCCGAGTGTCAAAAACCTTTATTTTGTTCAAATGCATCGTTTTGCATCGTTGAAACTCGTTTGGCACCGATGCCGCAATTGAAAAAGCGTGAATCAGCCAAATCGAGAAATCGCGTTTTGCGAGTGTTGCACGCATATAAACTCGGTCGCCGAGTGTCAAAAACTTTTATTTTGTGCAAATGCATCGCTTTGCATCGTTGAAACTCGTTTGGCACCGATGCCGCGAGTGAAAAAGCGTTAATCAGCCAAATCGAGAAATCGGGTTTTGCGAGTGTTGTACTCATGTAAACTCGGTCACCGAGTGACAAAAACCTTTATTTTGTGAAAATGCATCGTTTTGCATCGTCAAAACTCGTTTGGCACCGATGCTGCGAGCGAAAAACCGTCAATCAGCCAAATCGATAAATCACGTTTTGCGAGCGCTGCACGCATGTAAACTCGGTCACCCAGTGTCAAAAACCTTTATTTTGTGCAAATCTAACGTTTTGCATCGTTGAAACTCGTTTGTCACCGATGCCGCGAGCGAAAAACCGTCAATCAGCCAAATCGAGAAATCGCGTTTTGCGAGTGTTGCACGCATGTAAACTCGGTCTCCGAGTGTCAAAAACCTTAATTTTTTGCAAATACATCGTTTTGCATCGTTGAAACTCGTTTAGCACCGATGCCGCGAGTGAAAAAGCGTCAAACAACTAAAATGAGACATCGCGTTTTGCGAGCGTTGCACGCATGTAAACTCGGTCTCCGAGTAACAAAAACCTCTATTTCGTGAAAATGCATCGTTTTGCATCGTTAACACTCGTTTGGCACTGATGCCGCAAGCGAAAAAGCGTCAATCAGCCAAATCGAGAAATCGCGTTCTGCGAGCGTTGGACGCATGTAAACTCGGTCGCCGAGTGTCAAAAACCTTGATTTTGTGCAAATCCATCGCTTTGCATCGTTAACACTCGCTTGGTACCGATGCTGCGAGCGAAAAAGCGTCAATCAGCCAAATCGAAAATACGCGTTTTGCGAGCGCTGCGCGCATGTAAACACGATCGCCGAGTGTCAAAAACTTTTATTTTGAGCAAATGCATCGTTTTGCATCGTTAACACTCGTTTGGCACCGATGCCGCGAGCGAAAATGCGTCAAACAGCCAAATCGAGCCATCGCGTTTTGCGAGCGTTGAACGCAAGTAAACTCGGTCGCCGAGTGTAAAAAACTTTCATTTTGTGCAAATGCATCGTTTTGCATCGTTGAAACTCGTTTGGCACCGATGCCGCGAGTGAAAAAGCGTCAATCAGCCAAATCGAGAAATAGCGTTTTGCGAGTGTTGCACGCATGTAAACTCGGTCTCCGAGTGTCAAAAACCTTTATTTTGTGCAAATGCATCGTTTTGCATCGTTGAAACTCGTTTGGCACCGATGCCGCGAGTGAAAAAGCGTCAATCAGCCAAATCGAGAAACCGCGTTTTGCGATTGTTGCACGCATATAAACTCGGTCGCCGAGTGTCAAAAACTTTTATTTTGTGCAAATGCATCGCTTTGCATCGTTGAAACTCGTTTGGCACCGATGCCGCGAGTGAAAAAGCGTTAATCAGCCAAATCGAGAAATCGGGTTTTGCGAATGTTGTACTCATGTAAACTCGGTCACCGAGTGACAAAAACCTTTATTTTGTGAAAATGCATCGTTTTGCATCGTCAAAACTCGTTTGGCACCGATGCTGCGAGCGAAAAACCGTCAATCAGCCAAATCGATAAATCACGTTTTGCGAGCGCTGCACGCATGTAAACTCGGTCACCGAGTGTCAAAAACCTTTATTTTGTGCAAATCTAACGTTTTGCATCGTTGAAACTCGTTTGTCACCGATGCCGCGAGCGAAAAACCGTCAATCAGCCAAATCGAGAAATCGCGTTTTGCGAGTGTTGCACGCATGTAAACTCGGTCTCCGAGTGTCAAAAACCTTTATTTTGTGCAAATGCATCGTTTTGCATCGTTGAAACTCGTTTGGCACCGATGCCGCGAGTGAAAAAGCGTCAATCAGCCAAATCGAGAAACCAAGTTTTGCGATTGTTGCACGCATATAAACTCGGTCGCCGAGTGTCAAAAACTTTTATTTTGTGCAAATGCATCGCTTTGCATCGTTGAAACTCGTTTGGCACCGATGCCGCGAGTGAAAAAGCGTTAATCAGCCAAATCGAGAAATCGGGTTTTGCGAATGTTGTACTCATGTAAACTCGGTCACCGAGTGACAAAAACCTTTATTTTGTGAAAATGCATCGTTTTGCATCGTCAAAACTCGTTTGGCACCGATGCTGCGAGCGAAAAACCGTCAATCAGCCAAATCGATAAATCACGTTTTGCGAGCGCTGCACGCATGTAAACTCGGTCACCGAGTGTCAAAAACCTTTATTTTGTGCAAATCTAACGTTTTGCATCGTTGAAACTCGTTTGTCACCGATGCCGCGAGCGAAAAACCGTCAATCAGCCAAATCGAGAAATCGCGTTTTGCGAGTGTTGCACGCATGTAAACTCGGTCTCCGAGTGTCAAAAACCTTTATTTTTTGCAAATACATCGTTTTGCATCGTTGAAACTCGTTTAGCACCGATGCCGCGAGTGAAAAAGCGTCAAACAACTAAAATGAGACATCGCGTTTTGCGAGCGTTGCACGCATGTAAACGCGGTCTCCGAGTAACAAAAACCTCTATTTCGTGAAAATGCAACGTTTTGCATCGTTAACACTCGTTTGGCACTGATGCCGCAAGCGAAAAAGCGTCAATCAGCCAAATCGAGAAATCGCGTTCTGCGAGCGTTGGACGCATGTAAACTCGGTCGCCGAGTGTCAAAAACCTTTATTTTGTGCAAATGCATCGTTTTGCATCGTTGAAACTCGTTTGGCACCGATGCCGCGAGTGAAAAAGCGTCAATCAGCCAAATCGAGAAACCGCGTTTTGCGATTGTTGCACGCATATAAACTCGGTCGCCGAGTGTCAAAAACTTTTATTTTGTGCAAATGCATCGCTTTGCATCGTTGAAACTCGTTTGGCACCGATGCCGCGAGTGAAAAAGCGTTAATCAGCCAAATCGAGAAATCGGGTTTTGCGAGTGTTGTACTCATGTAAACTCGGTCACCGAGTGACAAAAACCTTTATTTTGTGAAAATGCATCGTTTTGCATCGTCAAAACTCGTTTGGCACCGATGCTGCGAGCGAAAAACCGTCAATCAGCCAAATCGATAAATCACGTTTTGCGAGCGCTGCACGCATGTAAACTCGGTCGCCGAGTGTCAAAAACCTTGATTTTGTGCAAATCCATCACTTTGCATCGTTAACACTCGCTTGGTACCGATGCTGCGAGCGAAAATGCGTCAAACAGCCAAATCGAGAAATCGCGTTTTGCGAGTGTTGCACGCATATAAACTCGGTCGCTGAGTGTCAAGAACCTTTATTTTGTGCAAATCCATCGTTTTGCATCGTTAACACTCGTTTGGCACCGATGTCGCGAGTGATAAAGCGTCAATCAGCCAAATCGAGAAATCGCGTTTTGTAAGCGCTGCACGCATGTAAACACGGTCGCCGAGTGTCAAAACCTTTTATATTGTGCAAATGCATCGTTTTGCATCGTTGAAACTCGTTTGGCACCGATACCGCGAGCGAAAATGCGTCAAACAGCCAAATCGAGCCATCGCGTCTTGCGAGCGTTGAACGCATGTAAACGCGGTCGCCGAGTGTCAAAAACCTTTATTTTGTTCAAATGCATCGTTTTGCATCGTTGAAACTCGTTTGGCACCGATGCCGCAATTGAAAAAGCGTGAATCAGCCAAATCGAGAAATCGCGTTTTGCGAGTGTTGCACGCATATAAACTCGGTCGCCGAGTGTCAAAAACTTTTATTTTGTGCAAATGCATCGCTTTGCATCGTTGAAACTCGTTTGGCACCGATGCCGCGAGTGAAAAAGCGTTAATCAGCCAAATCGAGAAATCGGGTTTTGCGAGTGTTGTACTCATGTAAACTCGGTCACCGAGTGACAAAAACCTTTATTTTGTGAAAATGCATCGTTTTGCATCGTCAAAACTCGTTTGGCACCGATGCTGCGAGCGAAAAACCGTCAATCAGCCAAATCGATAAATCATGTTTTGCGAGCGCTGCACGCATGTAAACTCGGTCACCCAGTGTCAAAAACCTTTATTTTGTGCAAATCTAACGTTTTGCATCGTTGAAACTCGTTTGTCACCGATGCCGCGAGCGAAAAACCGTCAATCAGCCAAATCGAGAAATCGCGTTTTGCGAGTGTTGCACGCATGTAAACTCGGTCTCCGAGTGTCAAAAACCTTAATTTTTTGCAAATACATCGTTTTGCATCGTTGAAACTCGTTTAGCACCGATGCCGCGAGTGAAAAAGCGTCAAACAACTAAAATGAGACATCGCGTTTTGCGAGCGTTGCACGCATGTAAACTCGGTCTCCGAGTAACAAAAACCTCTATTTCGTGAAAATGCATCGTTTTGCATCGTTAACACTCGTTTGGCACTGATGCCGCAAGCGAAAAAGCGTCAATCAGCCAAATCGAGAAATCGCGTTCTGCGAGCGTTGGACGCATGTAAACTCGGTCGCCGAGTGTCAAAAACCTTGATTTTGTGCAAATCCATCGCTTTGCATCGTTAACACTCGCTTGGTACCGATGCTGCGAGCGAAAAAGCGTCAATCAGCCAAATCGAAAATACGCGTTTTGCGAGCGCTGCGCGCATGTAAACACGATCGCCGAGTGTCAAAAACTTTTATTTTGAGCAAATGCATCGTTTTGCATCGTTAACACTCGTTTGGCACCGATGCCGCGAGCGAAAATGCGTCAAACAGCCAAATCGAGCCATCGCGTTTTGCGAGCGTTGAACGCAAGTAAACTCGGTCGCCGAGTGTAAAAAACTTTCATTTTGTGCAAATGCATCGTTTTGCATCGTTGAAACTCGTTTGGCACCGATGCCGCGAGTGAAAAAGCGTCAATCAGCCAAATCGAGAAATAGCGTTTTGCGAGTGTTGCACGCATGTAAACTCGGTCTCCGAGTGTCAAAAACCTTTATTTTGTGCAAATGCATCGTTTTGCATCGTTGAAACTCGTTTGGCACCGATGCCGCGAGTGAAAAAGCGTCAATCAGCCAAATCGAGAAACCGCGTTTTGCGATTGTTGCACGCATATAAACTCGGTCGCCGAGTGTCAAAAACTTTTATTTTGTGCAAATGCATCGCTTTGCATCGTTGAAACTCGTTTGGCACCGATGCCGCGAGTGAAAAAGCGTTAATCAGCCAAATCGAGAAATCGGGTTTTGCGAATGTTGTACTCATGTAAACTCGGTCACCGAGTGACAAAAACCTTTATTTTGTGAAAATGCATCGTTTTGCATCGTCAAAACTCGTTTGGCACCGATGCTGCGAGCGAAAAACCGTCAATCAGCCAAATCGATAAATCACGTTTTGCGAGCGCTGCACGCATGTAAACTCGGTCACCGAGTGTCAAAAACCTTTATTTTGTGCAAATCTAACGTTTTGCATCGTTGAAACTCGTTTGTCACCGATGCCGCGAGCGAAAAACCGTCAATCAGCCAAATCGAGAAATCGCGTTTTGCGAGTGTTGCACGCATGTAAACTCGGTCTCCGAGTGTCAAAAACCTTTATTTTGTGCAAATACATCGTTTTGCATCGTTGAAACTCGTTTAGCACCGATGCCGCGAGTGAAAAAGCGTCAAACAACTAAAATGAGACATCGCGTTTTGCGAGCGTTGCACGCATGTAAACGCGGTCTCCGAGTAACAAAAACCTCTATTTCGTGAAAATGCAACGTTTTGCATCGTTAACACTCGTTTGGCACTGATGCCGCAAGCGAAAAAGCGTCAATCAGCCAAATCGAGAAATCGCGTTCTGCGAGCGTTGGACGCATGTAAACTCGGTCGCCGAGTGTCAAAAACCTTTATTTTGTGCAAATGCATCGTTTTGCATCGTTGAAACTCGTTTGGCACCGATGCCGCGAGTGAAAAAGCGTCAATCAGCCAAATCGAGAAACCGCGTTTTGCGATTGTTGCACGCATATAAACTCGGTCGCCGAGTGTCAAAAACTTTTATTTTGTGCAAATGCATCGCTTTGCATCGTTGAAACTCGTTTGGCACCGATGCCGCGAGTGAAAAAGCGTTAATCAGCCAAATCGAGAAATCGGGTTTTGCGAGTGTTGTACTCATGTAAACTCGGTCACCGAGTGACAAAAACCTTTATTTTGTGAAAATGCATCGTTTTGCATCGTCAAAACTCGTTTGGCACCGATGCTGCGAGCGAAAAACCGTCAATCAGCCAAATCGATAAATCACGTTTTGCGAGCGCTGCACGCATGTAAACTCGGTCGCCGAGTGTCAAAAACCTTGATTTTGTGCAAATCCATCACTTTGCATCGTTAACACTCGCTTGGTACCGATGCTGCGAGCGAAAATGCGTCAAACAGCCAAATCGAGAAATCGCGTTTTGCGAGTGTTGCACGCATATAAACTCGGTCGCTGAGTGTCAAGAACCTTTATTTTGTGCAAATCCATCGTTTTGCATCGTTAACACTCGTTTGGCACCGATGTCGCGAGTGATAAAGCGTCAATCAGCCAAATCGAGAAATCGCGTTTTGTAAGCGCTGCACGCATGTAAACACGGTCGCCGAGTGTCAAAACCTTTTATATTGTGCAAATGCATCGTTTTGCATCGTTGAAACTCGTTTGGCACCGATACCGCGAGCGAAAATGCGTCAAACAGCCAAATCGAGCCATCGCGTCTTGCGAGCGTTGAACGCATGTAAACGCGGTCGCCGAGTGTCAAAAACCTTTATTTTGTTCAAATGCATCGTTTTGCATCGTTGAAACTCGTTTGGCACCGATGCCGCAATTGAAAAAGCGTCAATCAGCCAAATCGAGAAATCGCGTTTTGCGAGTGTTGCACGCATATAAACTCGGTCGCCGAGTGTCAAAAACTTTTATTTTTTGCAAATGCATCGCTTTGCATCGTTGAAACTCGTTTGGCACCGATGCCGCGAGTGAAAAAGCGTTAATCAGCCAAATCGAGAAATCGGGTTTTGCGAGTGTTGTACTCATGTAAACTCGGTCACCGAGTGACAAAAACCTTTATTTTGTGAAAATGCATCGTTTTGCATCGTCAAAACTCGTTTGGCACCGATGCTGCGAGCGAAAAACCGTCAATCAGCCAAATCGATAAATCACGTTTTGCGAGCGCTGCACGCATGTAAACTCGGTCACCCAGTGTCAAAAACCTTTATTTTGTGCAAATCTAACGTTTTGCATCGTTGAAACTCGTTTGTCACCGATGCCGCGAGCGAAAAACCGTCAATCAGCCAAATCGAGAAATCGCGTTTTGCGAGTGTTGCACGCATGTAAACTCGGTCTCCGAGTGTCAAAAACCTTAATTTTTTGCAAATACATCGTTTTGCATCGTTGAAACTCGTTTAGCACCGATGCCGCGAGTGAAAAAGCGTCAAACAACTAAAATGAGACATCGCGTTTTGCGAGCGTTGCACGCATGTAAACTCGGTCTCCGAGTAACAAAAACCTCTATTTCGTGAAAATGCATCGTTTTGCATCGTTAACACTCGTTTGGCACTGATGCCGCAAGCGAAAAAGCGTCAATCAGCCAAATCGAGAAATCGCGTTCTGCGAGCGTTGGACGCATGTAAACTCGGTCGCCGAGTGTCAAAAACCTTGATTTTGTGCAAATCCATCGCTTTGCATCCTTAACACTCGCTTGGTACCGATGCTGCGAGCGAAAAAGCGTCAATCAGCCAAATCGAAAATACGCGTTTTGCGAGCGCTGCGCGCATGTAAACACGATCGCCGAGTGTCAAAAACTTTTATTTTGAGCAAATGCATCGTTTTGCATCGTTAACACTCGTTTGGCACCGATGCCGCGAGCGAAAATGCGTCAAACAGCCAAATCGAGCCATCGCGTTTTGCGAGCGTTGAACGCAAGTAAACTCGGTCGCCGAGTGTAAAAAACTTTCATTTTGTGCAAATGCATCGTTTTGCATCGTTGAAACTCGTTTGGCACCGATGCCGCGAGTGAAAAAGCGTCAATCAGCTAAATCGAGAAATCGCGTTTTGCGAGTGTTGCACGCATATAAACTCGGTCGCTGAGTGTCAAGAACCTTTATTTTGTGCAAATCCATCGTTTTGCATAGTTAACACTCGTTTGGCACCGATGTCGCGAGCGAAAAACCGCCAATCAGCCAAATGGAGAAATCACGTTTTGCGAGCTCAGCGCGCATGTAAACTCGGTCAGCAAGTGTCAAAAACCTTGATTACATCCAAAATGGATGTAAGGATGCACCTTGGTTGCATCCTTGTGCAAATCCATCGTTTTGCATCGTTGAAACTCGTGTGGCACCGATACCGCGACAGAAAATGCGTCAAACAGCAAAATCGAGCCATCGCGTTTTGCGAGTGTTGCACGCATATAAACTCGGTCGCCGAGTGTCAAAAACCTTGATTTTGTGCAAACCCATCGTTTTGCATCGTTGAAACTCGTTTGGCACCGATGTCGCGAACGAAAATGCGTCAAACAGCCAAATCGAGAAATCGCTTTTTGCGAGTGTTGCACGCATGTAAACTCGGTCTCCGAGTGTCAAAAACCTTAATTTTTTGCAAATGCATCGTTTTGCATCGTTGAAACTCGTTTGGCACCGATGCCTCGAGTGAAAAAGCGTCAATCAGCCATATCGATAAATCACGTTTTGCGAGCGCTGCACGCATGTAAACTCGGTCACCGAGTGTCAAAAACTTTTATTTTGTGTAAATGTATCGTTTTGCATCGTTGAAACTCGTGTGGCACCGATACCGCGAGAGAAAATGCGTCAAACAGCAAAATCGAGCCATCGCGTTTTGCGACCGTTGAACGCATGTTTACTCGCTCGCCGAGTGTCAAAATTTGATTTTGTGCAAATCCATCGTTTTGCATCGTTGAAACTCGTTTGGCACCGATGCCGCGAACGAAAATGCGTCAAACAGCGAAATCGAGAAATCGCTTTTTGCGAGTGTTGCACGCATGTAAACTCGGTCTCCGAGTGTCAAAAACCTTTATTTTTTGCAAATGCATCGTTTTGCATCGTTGAAACTCGTTTGGCACCGATGCCGCGAGTGAAAAAGCGTCAATCAGCCATATCGAGCCATCGCGTTTTGCGAGCGTTGCGCGCATGTACACTCGGTCGCCGAGTGTCAAAAACCTTGATTTTTTGCAAATCCATCTTTTTGCATCGTTGAAACTCGGTTGGCACCGATGCCGCGAGCGAAGAACCGTCAATCCGCCAAATCGAGAAATCGCGTTTTGCGAGCGCTGCACGCATGTAAACACGGTCGCCGAGTGTCAAAAACTTTTATTTTGAGCAAATGCATCGTTTTGCGTCGTTGAAACTCGTTTGGCACCGATACCGCGAGCGAAAATGCGTCAAACAGCCAAATCGAGCCATCGCGTTTTGCGAGCGTTGAACGCATGTAAACACGGTCGCCGAGTGTCAAAAACCTTGATTTTGTGCAAATCCATCGTTTTGCATCGTTAACACTCGTTTGGCACCGATGCCGCGAGCGAAAATGCGTCAAACAGCCAAATCGAGCCATCGCGTTTTGCGAGCGTTGAACGCAAGTAAACTCGGTCGCCGAGTGTAAAAAACTTTCATTTTGTGCAAATGCATCGTTTTGCATCGTTGAAACTCGTTTGGCACCGATGCCGCGAGTGAAAAAGCGTCAATCAGCTAAATCGAGAAATCGCGTTTTGCGAGTGTTGCACGCATATAAACTCGGTCGCTGAGTGTCAAGAACCTTTATTTTGTGCAAATCCATCGTTTTGCATCGTTAACACTCGTTTGGCACCGATGACGCGAGTGATAAAGCGTCAATCAGCCAAATCGAGAAATCGCGTTTTGTAAGCGCTGCACGCATGTAAACACGGTCGCCGAGTGTCAAAACCTTTTATTTTGTGCAAATGCATCGTTTTGCATCGTTGAATCTCGTTTGGCACCGATGCCGCGAGCGAAGAACCGTCAATCAGCCAAATCGATAAATCACGTTTTGCGAGCGCTGCACGCATGTAAACTCGGTCACCGAGTGTCAAAAACCTTTATTTTGTGCAAATCTAACATTTTGCATCCTTGAAACTCGTTTGGCACCGATGCCGAGAGCGAAAAACCGTTAATCAGCCAAATGGAGAAATCACGTTTTGCGAGCTCAGCGCGCATGTAAACTCGGTCAGCGAGTGTCAAAAACCTTGATTACATCCAAAAAGGATGTAAGGATGCACCTTGGTTGCATCCTTGTGCAAATCCATCGTTTTGCATCGTTGAAACTCGTTTGGCACCGATGCCGCGAGTGAAAAAGCGTTAATCAGCCAAATCGAGAAATCGGGTTTTGCGAGTGTTGTACTCATGTAAACTCGGTCACCGAGTGACAAAAACCTTTATTTTGTGAAAATGCATCGTTTTGCATCGTCAAAACTCGTTTGGCACCGATGCTGCGAGCGAAAAACCGTCAATCAGCCAAATCGATAAATCACGTTTTGCGAGCGCTGCACGCATGTAAACTCGGTCACCGAGTGTCAAAAACCTTTATTTTGTGCAAATCTAACATTTTGCATCGTTGAAACTCGTTTGGCACCGATGCCGAGAGCGAAAAACCGTTAATCAGCCAAATGGAGAAATCACGTTTTGCGAGCTCAGCGCGCATGTAAACTCGGTCAGCGAGTGTCAAAAACCTTGATTACATCCAAAAAGGATGTAAGGATGCACCTTGGTTGCATCCTTGTGCAAATCCATCGTTTTGCATCGTTGAAACTCGTTTGGCACCGATGCCGCGAGTGAAAAAGCGTTAATCAGCCAAATCGAGAAATCGGGTTTTGCGAGTGTTGTACTCATGTAAACTCGGTCACCGAGTGACAAAAACCTTTATTTTGTGAAAATGCATCGTTTTGCATCGTCAAAACTCGTTTGGCACCGATGCTGCGAGCGAAAAACCGTCAATCAGCCAAATCGATAAATCACGTTTTGCGAGCGCTGCACGCATGTAAACTCGGTCACCGAGTGTCAAAAACCTTTATTTTGTGCAAATCTAACGTTTTGCATCGTTGAAACTCGTTTGTCACCGATGCCGCGAGCGAAAAACCGTCAATCAGCCAAATCGATAAATCACGTTTTGCGAGCGCTGCACGCATGTAAACTCGGTCACCGAGTGTCAAAAACTTTTATTTTGTGTAAATGTATCGTTTTGCATCGTTGAAACTCGTGTGGCACCGATACCGCGAGAGAAAATGCGTCAAACAGCAAAATCGAGCCATCGCGTTTTGCGACCGTTGAACGCATGTTTACTCGCTCGCCGAGTGTCAAAAACCTTGATTTTGTGCAAATCCATCGTTTTGCATCGATGAAACTCGTTTGGCACCGATGCCGCGAACGAAAATGCGTCAAACAGCCAAATCGAGAAATCGCTTTTTGCGAGTGTTGCACGCATGTAAACTCGGTCTCCGAGTGTCAAAAACCTTTATTTTTTGCAAATGCATCGTTTTGCATCGTTGAAACTCGTGTGGCACCGATACCGCGAGAGAAAATGCGTCAAACAGCAAAATCGAGCCATCGCGTTTTGCGAGCGTTGCGCGCATGTACACTCGGTCGCCGAGTGTCAAAAACCTTGATTTTTTGCAAATCCATCTTTTTGCATCGTTGAAACTCGTTTGGCACCGATGCCGCGAGCGAAGAACCGTCAATCCGCCAAATCGAGAAATCGCGTTTTGCGAGCGCTGCACGCATGTAAACACGGTCGCCGAGTGTCAAAAACTTTTATTTTGAGCAAATGCTTCGTTTTGCGTCGTTGAAACTCGTTTGGCACCGATACCGCGAGCGAAAATGCGTCAAACAGCCAAATCGAGCCATCGCGTTTTGCGAGCGTTGAACGCATGTAAACACGTTCGCCGAGTGTCAAAAACCTTGATTTTGTGCAAATCCATCGTTTTGCATCGTTAACACTCGTTTGGCACCGATGCCGCGAGCGAAAATGCGTCAAACAGCCAAATCGAGCCATCGCGTTTTGCGAGCGTTGAACGCAAGTAAACTCGGTCGCCGAGTGTAAAAAACTTTCATTTTGTGCAAATGCATCGTTTTGCATCGTTGAAACTCGTTTGGCACCGATGCCGCGAGTGAAAAAGCGTCAATCAGCTAAATCGAGAAATCGCGTTTTGCGAGTGTTGCACGCATATAAACTCGGTCGCTGAGTGTCAAGAACCTTTATTTTGTGCAAATCCATCGTTTTGCATCGTTAACACTCGTTTGGCACCGATGTCGCGAGTGATAAAGCGTCAATCAGCCAAATCGAGAAATCGCGTTTTGTAAGCGCTGCACGCATGTAAACACGGTCGCCGAGTGTCAAAACCTTTTATTTTGTGCAAATGCATCGTTTTGCATCGTTGAATCTCGTTTGGCACCGATGCCGCGAGCGAAGAACCGTCAATCAGCCAAATCGATAAATCACGTTTTGCGAGCGCTGCACGCATGTAAACTCGGTCAGCGAGTGTCAAAAACCTTTATTTTGTGCAAATCTAACATTTTGCATCGTTGAAACTCGTTTGGCACCGATGCCGAGAGCGAAAAACCGTTAATCAGCCAAATGGAGAAATCACGTTTTGCGAGCTCAGCGCGCATGTAAACTCGGTCAGCGAGTGTCAAAAACCTTGATTACATCCAAAAAGGATGTAAGGATGCACCTTGGTTGCATCCTTGTGCAAATCCATCGTTTTGCATCGTTGAAACTCGTTTGGCACCGATGCCGCGAGTGAAAAAGCGTTAATCAGCCAAATCGAGAAATCGGGTTTTGCGAGTGTTGTACTCATGTAAACTCGGTCACCGAGTGACAAAAACCTTTATTTTGTGAAAATGCATCGTTTTGCATCGTCAAAACTCGTTTGGCACCGATGCTGCGAGCGAAAAACCGTCAATCAGCCAAATCGATAAATCACGTTTTGCGAGCGCTGCACGCATGTAAACTCGGTCACCGAGTGTCAAAAACCTTTATTTTGTGCAAATCTAACGTTTTGCATCGTTGAAACTCGTTTGTCACCGATGCCGCGAGCGAAAAACCGTCAATCAGCCAAATCGAGAAATCGCGTTTTGCGAGTGTTGCACGCATGTAAACTCGGTCTCCGAGTGTCAAAAACCTTTATTTTTTGCAAATACATCGTTTTGCATCGTTGAAACTCGTTTAGCACCGATGCCGCGAGTGAAAAAGCGTCAAACAGCCAAATCGAGAAATCGCTTTTTGCGAGTGTTGCACGCATGTAAACTCGGTCTCCGAGTGTCAAAAACCTTTATTTTTTGCAAATGCATCGTTTTGCATCCTCGAAACTCATTTGGCACCGATGCCGCGAGTGAAAAAGCGTCAATCAGCCATATCGAGCCATCACGTTTTGCGAGCGCTGCACGCATGTAAACTCGGTCACCGAGTGTCAAAAACCTTTATTTTGTGCAAATCTAACGTTTTGCATCGTTGAAACTCGTTTGTCACCGATGCCGCGAGCGAAAAACCGTCAATCAGCCAAATCGAGAAATCGCGTTTTGCGAGTGTTGCACGCATGTAAACTCGGTCTCCGAGTGTCAAAAACCTTTATTTTTTGCAAATACATCGTTTTGCATCGTTGAAACTAGTTTAGCACCGATGCCGCGAGTGAAAAAGCGTCAAACAACTAAAATGAGACATCGCGTTTTGCGAGCGTTGCACGCATGTAAACTCGGTCTCCGAGTAACAAAAACCTCTATTTCGTGAAAATGCATCGTTTTGCATCGTTAACACTCGTTTGGCACTGATGCCGCAAGCGAAAAAGCGTCAATCAGCCAAATCGAGAAATCGCGTTCTGCGAGCGTTGGACGCATGTAAACTCGGTCGCCGAGTGTCAAAAACCTTGATTTTGTGCAAATCCATCACTTTGGATCGTTAACACTCGCTTGGTACCGATGCTGCGAGCGAAAATGCGTCAAACAGCCAAATCGAGAAATCGCGTTTTGCGAGTGTTGCACGCATATAAACTCGGTCGCTGAGTGTCAAGAACCTTTATTTTGTGCAAATCCATCGTTTTGCATCGTTAACACTCGTTTGGCACCGATGTCGCGAGTGATAAAGCGTCAATCAGCCAAATCGAGAAATCGCGTTTTGTAAGCGCTGCACGCATGTAAACACGGTCGCCGAGTGTCAAAACCTTTTATTTTGTGCAAATGCATCGTTTTGCATCGTTGAAACTAGTTTGGCACCGATGCCGCAAGCGAAGAACCGTCAATCAGCCAAATCGATAAATCACGTTTTGCGAGCGCTGCACGCATGTAAACTCGGTCACCGAGTGTCAAAAACCTTTATTTTGTGCAAATCTAACATTTTGCATCGTTGAAACTCGTTTAGCACCGATGCCGCGAGCGAAAAACCGCCAATCAGCCAAATGGAGAAATCACGTTTTGCGAGCTCAGCGCGCATGTAAACTCGGTCAGCAAGTGTCAAAAACCTTGATTACATCCAAAAAGGATGTAAGGATGCACCTTGGTTGCATCCTTGTGCAAATCCATCGTTTTGCATCGTTGAAACTCGTTTGGCACCGATGCCGCGAGTGAAAAAGCGTCAATCATCCAAATCGAGCCATCGCGTTTTGTGAGCGTTGCACGCATCTAAACTCGGTCGCCGAGTGTCAAAAACCTTGACTTTGTGCAAATCCATCGTTTTGCATCGTTAACACTCGTTTGGCACCGATGCCGCGAGTGAAAAAGCCCCAATAAGCCAAATCGAGAAATCGCGTTATGCGAGTGTTTCACGCATGTTAACTTGGTCAAGGCGTGACAAAAACCTTGATTTTGTGAAAATCCATCGTTTTGCATCGTTAACACTCGTTTGGCACCGATGCCGCGAGCGAAAATGCGTCAAACAGCCAAATCGAGCCATCGCGTTTTGCGAGCGTTGAACGCAAGTAAACTCGGTCGCTGAGTGTAAAAAACTTTCATTTTGTGCAAATCCATCGTTTTGCATCATTGAAACTCGTTCGATGCCGCGAGTGAAAAAGCGTCAATCAGCCAAATCGAGAAATAGCGTTTTGCGAGTGTTGCACGCATGTAAACTCGGTCTCCGAGTGTCAAAAACCTTTATTTTATGCAAATGCATCGTTTTGCATCGTTGAAACTCGTTTGGCACCGATGCCGCGAGTGAAAAAGCGTCAATCAGCCAAATCGAGAAATCGCGTTTTGCGAGTGTTGCACGCATATAAACTCGGTCGCCGAGTGTCAAAAACTTTTATTTTGTGTAAATGTATCGTTTTGCATCGTTGAAACTCGTGTGGCACCGATACCGCGAGAGAAAATGCGTCAAACAGCAAAATCGAGCCATCGCGTTTTGCGACCGTTGAACGCATGTTTACTCGCTCGGCGAGTGTCAAAAACCTTGATTTTGTGCAAATCCATCGTTTTGCATCGTTGAAACTCGTTTGGCACCGATGCCGCGAACGAAAATGCGTCAAACAGCCAAATCGAGAAATCGCTTTTTGCGAGTGTTGCACGCATGTAAACTCGGTCTCCGAGTGTCAAAAACCTTTATTTTTTGCAAATTTTTTGCATCGTTGAAACTCGTTTGGCACCGATGCCGCGAGTGAAAAAGCGTCAATCAGCCATATCGAGCCATCGCGTTTTGCGAGCGTTGCGCGCATGTACACTCGGTCGCCGAGTGTCAAAAACCTTGATTTTTTGCAAATCCATCTTTTTGCATCGTTGAAACTCGTTTGGCACCGATGCCGCGAGCGAAGAACCGTCAATCCGCCAAATCGAGAAATCGCGTTTTGCGAGCGCTGCACGCATGTAAACACGGTCGCCGAGTGTCAAAAACTTTTATTTTGAGCAAATGCATCGTTTTGCGTCGTTGAAACTCGTTTGGCACCGATACCGCGAGCGAAAATGCGTCAAACAGCCAAATCGAGCCATCGCGTTTTGCGAGTGTTGCACGCATATAAACTCGGTCGCCGAGTGTCAAAAACCTTGACTTTGTGCAAATCCATCGTTTTGCATCGTTAACACTCGTTTGGCACCGATGCCGCGAGCGAAAATGCGTCAAACAGCCAAATCGAGCCATCGCGTTTTGCGAGCGTTGAACGCAAGTAAACTCGGTCGCTGAGTTTAAAAAACTTTCATTTTGTGCAAATCCATCGTTTTGCATCATTGAAACTCGTTCGATGCCGCGAGTGAAAAAGCGTCAATCAGCCAAATCGAGAAATCGCGTTTTGCGAGTGTTGCACGCATGTAAACTCGGTCTCCGAGTGTCAAAAACCTTTATTTTTTGCAAATACATCGTTTTGCATCGTTGAAACTCGTTTAGCACCGATGCCGCGAGTGAAAAAGCGTCAAACAGCCAAATCGAGAAATCGCTTTTTGCGAGTGTTGCACGCATGTAAACTCGGTCTCCGAGTGTCAAAAACCTTTATTTTTTGCAAATGCATCGTTTTGCATCCTCGAAACTCATTTGGCACCGATGCCGCGAGTGAAAAAGCGTCAATCAGCCATATCGAGCCATCACGTTTTGCGAGCGCTGCACGCATGTAAACTCGGTCACCGAGTGTCAAAAACCTTTATTTTGTGCAAATCTAACGTTTTGCATCGTTGAAACTCGTTTGTCACCGATGCCGCGAGCGAAAAACCGTCAATCAGCCAAATCGAGAAATCGCGTTTTGCGAGTGTTGCACGCATGTAAACTCGGTCTCCGAGTGTCAAAAACCTTTATTTTTTGCAAATACATCGTTTTGCATCGTTGAAACTAGTTTAGCACCGATGCCGCGAGTGAAAAAGCGTCAAACAACTAAAATGAGACATCGCGTTTTGCGAGCGTTGCACGCATGTAAACTCGGTCTCCGAGTAACAAAAACCTCTATTTCGTGAAAATGCATCGTTTTGCATCGTTAACACTCGTTTGGCACTGATGCCGCAAGCGAAAAAGCGTCAATCAGCCAAATCGAGAAATCGCGTTCTGCGAGCGTTGGACGCATGTAAACTCGGTCGCCGAGTGTCAAAAACCTTGATTTTGTGCAAATCCATCACTTTGGATCGTTAACACTCGCTTGGTACCGATGCTGCGAGCGAAAATGCGTCAAACAGCCAAATCGAGAAATCGCGTTTTGCGAGTGTTGCACGCATATAAACTCGGTCGCTGAGTGTCAAGAACCTTTATTTTGTGCAAATCCATCGTTTTGCATCGTTAACACTCGTTTGGCACCGATGTCGCGAGTGATAAAGCGTCAATCAGCCAAATCGAGAAATCGCGTTTTGTAAGCGCTGCACGCATGTAAACACGGTCGCCGAGTGTCAAAACCTTTTATTTTGTGCAAATGCATCGTTTTGCATCGTTGAAACTAGTTTGGCACCGATGCCGCAAGCGAAGAACCGTCAATCAGCCAAATCGATAAATCACGTTTTGCGAGCGCTGCACGCATGTAAACTCGGTCACCGAGTGTCAAAAACCTTTATTTTGTGCAAATCTAACATTTTGCATCGTTGAAACTCGTTTAGCACCGATGCCGCGAGCGAAAAACCGCCAATCAGCCAAATGGAGAAATCACGTTTTGCGAGCTCAGCGCGCATGTAAACTCGGTCAGCAAGTGTCAAAAACCTTGATTACATCCAAAAAGGATGTAAGGATGCACCTTGGTTGCATCCTTGTGCAAATCCATCGTTTTGCATCGTTGAAACTCGTTTGGCACCGATGCCGCGAGTGAAAAAGCGTCAATCATCCAAATCGAGCCATCGCGTTTTGTGAGCGTTGCACGCATCTAAACTCGGTCGCCGAGTGTCAAAAACCTTGACTTTGTGCAAATCCATCGTTTTGCATCGTTAACACTCGTTTGGCACCGATGCCGCGAGTGAAAAAGCCCCAATAAGCCAAATCGAGAAATCGCGTTATGCGAGTGTTTCACGCATGTTAACTTGGTCAAGGCGTGACAAAAACCTTGATTTTGTGAAAATCCATCGTTTTGCATCGTTAACACTCGTTTGGCACCGATGCCGCGAGCGAAAATGCGTCAAACAGCCAAATCGAGCCATCGCGTTTTGCGAGCGTTGAACGCAAGTAAACTCGGTCGCTGAGTGTAAAAAACTTTCATTTTGTGCAAATCCATCGTTTTGCATCATTGAAACTCGTTCGATGCCGCGAGTGAAAAAGCGTCAATCAGCCAAATCGAGAAATAGCGTTTTGCGAGTGTTGCACGCATGTAAACTCGGTCTCCGAGTGTCAAAAACCTTTATTTTATGCAAATGCATCGTTTTGCATCGTTGAAACTCGTTTGGCACCGATGCCGCGAGTGAAAAAGCGTCAATCAGCCAAATCGAGAAATCGCGTTTTGCGAGTGTTGCACGCATATAAACTCGGTCGCCGAGTGTCAAAAACTTTTATTTTGTGTAAATGTATCGTTTTGCATCGTTGAAACTCGTGTGGCACCGATACCGCGAGAGAAAATGCGTCAAACAGCAAAATCGAGCCATCGCGTTTTGCGACCGTTGAACGCATGTTTACTCGCTCGGCGAGTGTCAAAAACCTTGATTTTGTGCAAATCCATCGTTTTGCATCGTTGAAACTCGTTTGGCACCGATGCCGCGAACGAAAATGCGTCAAACAGCCAAATCGAGAAATCGCTTTTTGCGAGTGTTGCACGCATGTAAACTCGGTCTCCGAGTGTCAAAAACCTTTATTTTTTGCAAATTTTTTGCATCGTTGAAACTCGTTTGGCACCGATGCCGCGAGTGAAAAAGCGTCAATCAGCCATATCGAGCCATCGCGTTTTGCGAGCGTTGCGCGCATGTACACTCGGTCGCCGAGTGTCAAAAACCTTGATTTTTTGCAAATCCATCTTTTTGCATCGTTGAAACTCGTTTGGCACCGATGCCGCGAGCGAAGAACCGTCAATCCGCCAAATCGAGAAATCGCGTTTTGCGAGCGCTGCACGCATGTAAACACGGTCGCCGAGTGTCAAAAACTTTTATTTTGAGCAAATGCATCGTTTTGCGTCGTTGAAACTCGTTTGGCACCGATACCGCGAGCGAAAATGCGTCAAACAGCCAAATCGAGCCATCGCGTTTTGCGAGCGTTGAACGCATGTAAACACGGTCGCCGAGTGTCAAAAACCTTGATTTTGTGCAAATCCATCGTTTTGCATCGTTAACACTCGTTTGGCACCGATGCCGCGAGCGAAAATGCGTCAAACAGCAAAATCGAGCCATCGCGTTTTGCGAGCGTTGAACGCAAGTAAACTCGGTCGCTGAGTTTAAAAAACTTTCATTTTGTGCAAATCCATCGTTTTGCATCATTGAAACTCGTTCGATGCCGCGAGTGAAAAAGCGTCAATCAGCCAAATCGAGAAATAGCGTTTTGCGAGTGTTGCACGCATGTAAACTCGGTCTCCGAGTGTCAAAAACCTTTATTTTGTGCAAATGCATCGTTTTGCATCGTTGAATCTCGTTTGGCACCGATGCCGCGAGCGAAAATGCGTCAAACAGCCAAATCGAGCCATCGCGTTTTGCGAGCGTTGAACGCAAGTAAACTCGGTCGCTGAGTGTCAAAGACCTTTATTTTGTGCAAATGCATCGTTTTGCATCGTTGAAACTCGTTTGGCACCGATGCCGCGAGTGAAAAAGCGTCAATCAGCCAAATCGAGAAATCGCGTTTTGCGAGTGTTGCACGCATATAAACTCGGTCGCCGAGTGTCAAAAACCTTGACTTTGTGCAAATCCATCGTTTTGCATCGTTAACACTCGTTTGGCACCGATGCCGCGAGCGAAAATGCGTCAAACAGCCAAATCGAGCCATCGCGTTTTGCGAGCGTTGAACGCAAGTAAACTCGGTCGCTGAGTTTAAAAAACTTTCATTTTGTGCAAATCCATCGTTTTGCATCATTGAAACTCGTTCGATGCCGCGAGTGAAAAAGCGTCAATCAGCCAAATCGAGAAATAGCGTTTTGCGAGTGTTGCACGCATGTAAACTCGGTCTCCGAGTGTCAAAAACCTTTATTTTGTGCAAATGCATCGTTTTGCATCGTTGAAACTCGTTTGGCACCGATGCCGCGAGCGAAAATGCGTCAAACAGCCAAATCGAGCCATCGCGTTTTGCGAGTGTTGCACGCATGTAAACTCGGTCTCCGAGTGTCAAAAACCTTTATTTTTTGCAAATACATCGTTTTGCATCGTTGAAACTCGTTTAGCACCGATGCCGCGAGTGAAAAAGCGTCAAACAACTAAAATGAGACATCGCGTTTTGCGAGCGTTGCACGCATGTAAACTCGGTCTCCGAGTAACAAAAACCTCTATTTCGTGAAAATGCATCGTTTTGCATCGTTAACACTCGTTTGGCACTGATGCCGCAAGCGAAAAAGCATCAATCAGCCAAATCGAGAAATCGCGTTCTGCGAGCGTTGGACGCATGTAAACTCGGTCGCCGAGTGTCAAAAACCTTGATTTTGTGCAAATCCATCACTTTGCATCGTTAACACTCGCTTGGTACCGATGCTGCGAGCGAAAATGCGTCAAACAGCCAAATCGAGAAATCGCGTTTTGCGAGTGTTGCACGCATATAAACTCGGTCGCTGAGTGTCAAGAACCTTTATTTTGTGCAAATCCATCGTTTTGCATCGTTAACACTCGTTTGGCACCGATGTCGCGAGTGATAAAGCGTCAATCAGCCAAATCGAGAAATCGCGTTTTGTAAGCGCTGCACGCATGTAAACACGGTCGCCGATTGTCAAAACCTTTTATATTGTGCAAATGCATCGTTTTGCATCGTTGAAACTCGTTTGGCACCGATACCGCGAGCGAAAATGCGTCAAACAGCCAAATCGAGCCATCGCGTTTTGCGAGTGTTGCACGCATGTAAACTCGGTCTCCGAGTGTCAAAAACCTTAATTTTTTGCAAATACATCGTTTTGCATCGTTGAAACTCGTTTAGCACCGATGCCGCGAGTGAAAAAGCGTCAAACAACTAAAATGAGACATCGCGTTTTGCGAGCGTTGCACGCATGTAAACTCGGTCTCCGAGTAACAAAAACCTCTATTTCGTGAAAATGCATCGTTTTGCATCGTTAACACTCGTTTGGCACTGATGCCGCAAGCGAAAAAGCGTCAATCAGCCAAATCGAGAAATCGCGTTCTGCGAGCGTTGGACGCATGTAAACTCGGTCGCCGAGTGTCAAAAACCTTGATTTTGTGCAAATCCATCGCTTTGCATCGTTAACACTCGCTTGGTACCGATGCTGCGAGCGAAAAAGCGTCAATCAGCCAAATCGAAAATACGCGTTTTGCGAGCGCTGCGCGCATGTAAACACGATCGCCGAGTGTCAAAAACTTTTATTTTGAGCAAATGCATCGTTTTGCATCGTTAACACTCGTTTGGCACCGATGCCGCGAGCGAAAATGCGTCAAACAGCCAAATCGAGCCATCGCGTTTTGCGAGCGTTGAACGCAAGTAAACTCGGTCGCCGAGTGTAAAAAACTTTCATTTTGTGCAAATGCATCGTTTTGCATCGTTGAAACTCGTTTGGCACCGATGCCGCGAGTGAAAAAGCGTCAATCAGCTAAATCGAGAAATCGCGTTTTGCGAGTGTTGCACGCATATAAACTCGGTCGCTGAGTGTCAAGAACCTTTATTTTGTGCAAATCCATCGTTTTGCATAGTTAACACTCGTTTGGCACCGATGTCGCGAGCGAAAAACCGCCAATCAGCCAAATGGAGAAATCACGTTTTGCGAGCTCAGCGCGCATGTAAACTCGGTCAGCAAGTGTCAAAAACCTTGATTACATCCAAAATGGATGTAAGGATGCACCTTGGTTGCATCCTTGTGCAAATCCATCGTTTTGCATCGTTGAAACTCGTGTGGCACCGATACCGCGACAGAAAATGCGTCAAACAGCAAAATCGAGCCATCGCGTTTTGCGAGTGTTGCACGCATATAAACTCGGTCGCCGAGTGTCAAAAACCTTGATTTTGTGCAAATCCATCGTTTTGCATCGTTGAAACTCGTTTGGCACCGATGCCGCGAACGAAAATGCGTCAAACAGCCAAATCGAGCCATCGCGTTTTGCGAGCGTTGAACGCATGTAAACACGGTCGCCGAGTGTCAAAAACCTTGATTTTGTGCAAATCCATCGTTTTGCATCGTTAACACTCGTTTGGCACCGATGCCGCGAGCGAAAATGCGTCAAACAGCCAAATCGAGCCATCGCGTTTTGCGAGCGTTGAACGCAAGTAAACTCGGTCGCCGAGTGTAAAAAACTTTCATTTTGTGCAAATGCATCGTTTTGCATCGTTGAAACTCGTTTGGCACCGATGCCGCGAGTGAAAAAGCGTCAATCAGCTAAATCGAGAAATCGCGTTTTGCGAGTGTTGCACGCATATAAACTCGGTCGCTGAGTGTCAAGAACCTTTATTTTGTGCAAATCCATCGTTTTGCATCGTTAACACTCGTTTGGCACCGATGTCGCGAGTGATAAAGCGTCAATCAGCCAAATCGAGAAATCGCGTTTTGTAAGCGCTGCACGCATGTAAACACGGTCGCCGAGTGTCAAAACCTTTTATTTTGTGCAAATGCATCGTTTTGCATCGTTGAATCTCGTTTGGCACCGATGCCGCGAGCGAAGAACCGTCAATCAGCCAAATCGATAAATCACGTTTTGCGAGCGCTGCACGCATGTAAACTCGGTCACCGAGTGTCAAAAACCTTTATTTTGTGCAAATCTAACATTTTGCATCGTTGAAACTCGTTTGGCACCGATGCCGAGAGCGAAAAACCGTTAATCAGCCAAATGGAGAAATCACGTTTTGCGAGCTCAGCGCGCATGTAAACTCGGTCAGCGAGTGTCAAAAACCTTGATTACATCCAAAAAGGATGTAAGGATGCACCTTGGTTGCATCCTTGTGCAAATCCATCGTTTTGCATCGTTGAAACTCGTTTGGCACCGATGCCGCGAGTGAAAAAGCGTTAATCAGCCAAATCGAGAAATCGGGTTTTGCGAGTGTTGTACTCATGTAAACTCGGTCACCGAGTGACAAAAACCTTTATTTTGTGAAAATGCATCGTTTTGCATCGTCAAAACTCGTTTGGCACCGATGCTGCGAGCGAAAAACCGTCAATCAGCCAAATCGATAAATCACGTTTTGCGAGCGCTGCACGCATGTAAACTCGGTCACCGAGTGTCAAAAACCTTTATTTTGTGCAAATCTAACGTTTTGCATCGTTGAAACTCGTTTGTCACCGATGCCGCGAGCGAAAAACCGTCAATCAGCCAAATCGAGAAATCGCGTTTTGCGAGTGTTGCACGCATGTAAACTCGGTCTCCGAGTGTCAAAAACCTTTATTTTTTGCAAATACATCGTTTTGCATCGTTCAAACTCGTTTAGCACCGATGCCGCGAGTGAAAAAGCGTCAAACAGCCAAATCGAGAAATCGCTTTTTGCGAGTGTTGCACGCATGTAAACTCGGTCTCCGAGTGTCAAAAACCTTTATTTTTTGCAAATGCATCGTTTTGCATCCTCGAAACTCGTTTGGCACCGATGCCGCGAGTGAAAAAGCGTCAATCAGCCATATCGAGCCATCACGTTTTGCGAGCGCTGCACGCATGTAAACTCGGTCGCCGAGTGTCAAAAACCTTGATTTTGTGCAAATCCATCACTTTGGATCGTTAACACTCGCTTGGTACCGATGCTGCGAGCGAAAATGCGTCAAACAGCCAAATCGAGAAATCGCGTTTTGCGAGTGTTGCACGCATATAAACTCGGTCGCTGAGTGTCAAGAACCTTTATTTTGTGCAAATCCATCGTTTTGCATCGTTAACACTCGTTTGGCACCGATGTCGCGAGTGATAAAGCGTCAATCAGCCAAATCGAGAAATCGCGTTTTGTAAGCGCTGCACGCATGTAAACACGGTCGCCGAGTGTCAAAACCTTTTATTTTGTGCAAATGCATCGTTTTGCATCGTTGAAACTAGTTTGGCACCGATGCCGGAAGCGAAGAACCGTCAATCAGCCAAATCGATAAATCACGTTTTGCGAGCGCTGCACGCATGTAAACTCGGTCACCGAGTGTCAAAAACCTTTATTTTGTGCAAATCTAACATTTTGCATCGTTGAAACTCGTTTAGCACCGATGCCGCGAGCGAAAAACCGCCAATCAGCCAAATGGAGAAATCACGTTTTGCGAGCTCAGCGCGCATGTAAACTCGGTCAGCAAGTGTCAAAAACCTTGATTACATCCAAAAAGGATGTAAGGATGCACCTTGGTTGCATCCTTGTGCAAATCCATCGTTTTGCATCGTTGAAACTCGTTTGGCACCGATGCCGCGAGTGAAAAAGCGTCAATCATCCAAATCGAGCCATCGCGTTTTGTGAGCGTTGCACGCATCTAAACTCGGTCGCCGAGTGTCAAAAACCTTGACTTTGTGCAAATCCATCGTTTTGCATCGTTAACACTCGTTTGGCACCGATGCCGCGAGTGAAAAAGCCCCAATAAGCCAAATCGAGAAATCGCGTTATGCGAGTGTTTCACGCATGTTAACTTGGTCAAGGCGTGACAAAAACCTTGATTTTGTGAAAATCCATCGTTTTGCATCGTTAACACTCGTTTGGCACCGATGCCGCGAGCGAAAATGCGTCAAACAGCCAAATCGAGCCATCGCGTTTTGCGAGCGTTGAACGCAAGTAAACTCGGTCGCTGAGTGTAAAAAACTTTCATTTTGTGCAAATCCATCGTTTTGCATCATTGAAACTCGTTCGATGCCGCGAGTGAAAAAGCGTCAATCAGCCAAATCGAGAAATAGCGTTTTGCGAGTGTTGCACGCATGTAAACTCGGTCTCCGAGTGTCAAAAACCTTTATTTTATGCAAATGCATCGTTTTGCATCGTTGAAACTCGTTTGGCACCGATGCCGCGAGTGAAAAAGCGTCAATCAGCCAAATCGAGAAATCGCGTTTTGCGAGTGTTGCACGCATATAAACTCGGTCGCCGAGTGTCAAAAACTTTTATTTTGTGTAAATGTATCGTTTTGCATCGTTGAAACTCGTGTGGCACCGATACCGCGAGAGAAAATGCGTCAAACAGCAAAATCGAGCCATCGCGTTTTGCGACCGTTGAACGCATGTTTACTCGCTCGGCGAGTGTCAAAAACCTTGATTTTGTGCAAATCCATCGTTTTGCATCGTTGAAACTCGTTTGGCACCGATGCCGCGAACGAAAATGCGTCAAACAGCCAAATCGAGAAATCGCTTTTTGCGAGTGTTGCACGCATGTAAACTCGGTCTCCGAGTGTCAAAAACCTTTATTTTTTGCAAATGCATCGTTTTGCATCGTTGAAACTCGTTTGGCACCGATGCCGCGAGTGAAAAAGCGTCAATCAGCCATATCGAGCCATCGCGTTTTGCGAGCGTTGCGCGCATGTACACTCGGTCGCCGAGTGTCAAAAACCTTGATTTTTTGCAAATCCATCTTTTTGCATCGTTGAAACTCGTTTGGCACCGATGCCGCGAGCGAAGAACCGTCAATCCGCCAAATCGAGAAATCGCGTTTTGCGAGCGCTGCACGCATGTAAACACGGTCGCCGAGTGTCAAAAACTTTTATTTTGAGCAAATGCATCGTTTTGCGTCGTTGAAACTCGTTTGGCACCGATACCGCGAGCGAAAATGCGTCAAACAGCCAAATCGAGCCATCGCGTTTTGCGAGCGTTGAACGCATGTAAACACGGTCGCCGAGTGTCAAAAACCTTGATTTTGTGCAAATCCATCGTTTTGCATCGTTAACACTCGTTTGGCACCGATGCCGCGAGCGAAAATGCGTCAAACAGCAAAATCGAGCCATCGCGTTTTGCGAGCGTTGAACGCAAGTAAACTCGGTCGCTGAGTTTAAAAAACTTTCATTTTGTGCAAATCCATCGTTTTGCATCATTGAAACTCGTTCGATGCCGCGAGTGAAAAAGCGTCAATCAGCCAAATCGAGAAATAGCGTTTTGCGAGTGTTGCACGCATGTAAACTCGGTCTCCGAGTGTCAAAAACCTTTATTTTGTGCAAATGCATCGTTTTGCATCGTTGAATCTCGTTTGGCACCGATGCCGCGAGCGAAAATGCGTCAAACAGCCAAATCGAGCCATCGCGTTTTGCGAGCGTTGAACGCAAGTAAACTCGGTCGCTGAGTGTCAAAGACCTTTATTTTGTGCAAATGCATCGTTTTGCATCGTTGAAACTCGTTTGGCACCGATGCCGCGAGTGAAAAAGCGTCAATCAGCCAAATCGAGAAATCGCGTTTTGCGAGTGTTGCACGCATATAAACTCGGTCGCCGAGTGTCAAAAACCTTGACTTTGTGCAAATCCATCGTTTTGCATCGTTAACACTCGTTTGGCACCGATGCCGCGAGCGAAAATGCGTCAAACAGCCAAATCGAGCCATCGCGTTTTGCGAGCGTTGAACGCAAGTAAACTCGGTCGCTGAGTTTAAAAAACTTTCATTTTGTGCAAATCCATCGTTTTGCATCATTGAAACTCGTTCGATGCCGCGAGTGAAAAAGCGTCAATCAGCCAAATCGAGAAATAGCGTTTTGCGAGTGTTGCACGCATGTAAACTCGGTCTCCGAGTGTCAAAAACCTTTATTTTGTGCAAATGCATCGTTTTGCATCGTTGAAACTCGTTTGGCACCGATGCCGCGAGCGAAAATGCGTCAAACAGCCAAATCGAGCCATCGCGTTTTGCGAGTGTTGCACGCATGTAAACTCGGTCTCCGAGTGTCAAAAACCTTTATTTTTTGCAAATACATCGTTTTGCATCGTTGAAACTCGTTTAGCACCGATGCCGCGAGTGAAAAAGCGTCAAACAACTAAAATGAGACATCGCGTTTTGCGAGCGTTGCACGCATGTAAACTCGGTCTCCGAGTAACAAAAACCTCTATTTCGTGAAAATGCATCGTTTTGCATCGTTAACACTCGTTTGGCACTGATGCCGCAAGCGAAAAAGCGTCAATCAGCCAAATCGAGAAATCGCGTTCTGCGAGCGTTGGACGCATGTAAACTCGGTCGCCGAGTGTCAAAAACCTTGATTTTGTGCAAATCCATCACTTTGCATCGTTAACACTCGCTTGGTACCGATGCTGCGAGCGAAAATGCGTCAAACAGCCAAATCGAGAAATCGCGTTTTGCGAGTGTTGCACGCATATAAACTCGGTCGCTGAGTGTCAAGAACCTTTATTTTGTGCAAATCCATCGTTTTGCATCGTTAACACTCGTTTGGCACCGATGTCGCGAGTGATAAAGCGTCAATCAGCCAAATCGAGAAATCGCGTTTTGTAAGCGCTGCACGCATGTAAACACGGTCGCCGATTGTCAAAACCTTTTATATTGTGCAAATGCATCGTTTTGCATCGTTGAAACTCGTTTGGCACCGATACCGCGAGCGAAAATGCGTCAAACAGCCAAATCGAGCCATCGCGTCTTGCGAGCGTTGAACGCATGTAAACGCGGTCGCCGAGTGTCAAAAACCTTTATTTTGTGCAAATGCATCGTTTTGCATCGTTAACACTCGTTTGGCACCGATGCCGCGAGCGAAAATGCGTCAAACAGCCAAATCGAGCCATCGCGTTTTGCGAGCGTTGAACGCAAGTAAACTCGGTCGCTGAGTGTAAAAAACTTTCATTTTGTGCAAATCCATCGTTTTGCATCAATGAAACTCGTTCGATGCCGCGAGTGAAAAAGTGTCAATCAGCCAAATCGAGAAATAGCGTTTTGCGAGTGTTGCACGCATGTAAACTCGGTCTCCGAGTGTCAAAAACCTTTATTTTGTGCAAATGCATCGTTTTGCATCGTTGAAACTCGTTTGGCACCGATGCCGCGAGCGAAAATGCGTCAAACAGCCAAATCGAGCCATCGCGTTTTGCGAGCGTTGAACGCAAGTAAACTCGGTCGCTGAGTGTCAAAAACCTTTATTTTGTGCAAATGCATCGTTTTGCATCGTTGAAACTCGTTTGGCACCGATGCCGCGAGTGAAAAAGCGTCAATCAGCCAAATCGAGAAATCGCGTTTTGCGAGTGTTGCACGCATATAAACTCGGTCGCCGAGTGTCAAAAACCTTGACTTTGTGCAAATCCATCGTTTTGCATCGTTTACACTCGTTTGGCACCGATGCCGCGAGTGAAAAAGCCCCAATAAGCCAAATCGAGAAATCGCGTTATGCGAGTGTTTCACGCATGTTAACTTGGTCACCGCGTGACAAAAACCTTGATTTTGTGAAAATTCATCGTTTTGCATCGTTAACACTCGTTTGGCACCGATGCCGCGAGCGAAAATGCGTCAAACAGCCAAATCAAGCCATCGCGTTTTGCGAGCGTTGGACGCAAGTAAACTTGGTCGCTGAGTGTAAAAAACTTTCATTTTGTGCAAATCCATCGTTTTGCATCATTGAAACTCGTTCGATGCCGCGAGTGAAAAAGCGTCAATCAGCCAAATCGAGAAATAGCGTTTTGCGAGTGTTGCACGCATGTAAACTCGGTCTCCGAGTGTCAAAAACCTTTATTTTGTGCAAATGCATCGTTTTGCATCGTTGAAACTCGTTTGGCACCGATGCCGCGAGTGAAAAAGCGTCAATCAGCCAAATCGAGAAACCGCGTTTTGCGATTGTTGCACGCATATAAACTCGGTCGCCGAGTGTCAAAAACTTTTATTTTGTGCAAATGCATCGCTTTGCATCGTTGAAACTCGTTTGGCACCGATGCCGCGAGTGAAAAAGCGTTAATCAGCCAAATCGAGAAATCGGGTTTTGCGAATGTTGTACTCATGTAAACTCGGTCACCGAGTGACAAAAACCTTTATTTTGTGAAAATGCATCGTTTTGCATCGTCAAAACTCGTTTGGCACCGATGCTGCGAGCGAAAAACCGTCAATCAGCCAAATCGATAAATCACGTTTTGCGAGCGCTGCACGCATGTAAACTCGGTCACCGAGTGTCAAAAACCTTTATTTTGTGCAAATCTAACGTTTTGCATCGTTGAAACTCGTTTGTCACCGATGCCGCGAGCGAAAAACCGTCAATCAGCCAAATCGAGAAATCGCGTTTTGCGAGTGTTGCACGCATGTAAACTCGGTCTCCGAGTGTCAAAAACCTTTATTTTTTGCAAATACATCGTTTTGCATCGTTGAAACTCGTTTAGCACCGATGCCGCGAGTGAAAAAGCGTCAAACAACTAAAATGAGACATCGCGTTTTGCGAGCGTTGCACGCATGTAAACGCGGTCTCCGAGTAACAAAAACCTCTATTTCGTGAAAATGCAACGTTTTGCATCGTTAACACTCGTTTGGCACTGATGCCGCAAGCGAAAAAGCGTCAATCAGCCAAATCGAGAAATCGCGTTCTGCGAGCGTTGGACGCATGTAAACTCGGTCGCCGAGTGTCAAAAACCTTTATTTTGTGCAAATGCATCGTTTTGCATCGTTGAAACTCGTTTGGCACCGATGCCGCGAGCGAAAATGCGTCAAACAGCCAAATCGAGCCATCGCGTCTTGCGAGCGTTGAACGCATGTAAACGCGGTCGCCGAGTGTCAAAAACCTTTATTTTGTTCAAATGCATCGTTTTGCATCGTTGAAACTCGTTTGGCACCGATGCCGCAATTGAAAAAGCGTCAATCAGCCAAATCGAGAAATCGCGTTTTGCGAGTGTTGCACGCATATAAACTCGGTCGCCGAGTGTCAAAAACTTTTATTTTGTGCAAATGCATCGCTTTGCATCGTTGAAACTCGTTTGGCACCGATGCCGCGAGTGAAAAAGCGTTAATCAGCCAAATCGAGAAATCGGGTTTTGCGAGTGTTGTACTCATGTAAACTCGGTCACCGAGTGACAAAAACCTTTATTTTGTGAAAATGCATCGTTTTGCATCGTCAAAACTCGTTTGGCACCGATGCTGCGAGCGAAAAACCGTCAATCAGCCAAATCGATAAATCACGTTTTGCGAGCGCTGCACGCATGTAAACTCGGTCACCCAGTGTCAAAAACCTTTATTTTGTGCAAATCTAACGTTTTGCATCGTTGAAACTCGTTTGTCACCGATGCCGCGAGCGAAAAACCGTCAATCAGCCAAATCGAGAAATCGCGTTTTGCGAGTGTTGCACGCATGTAAACTCGGTCTCCGAGTGTCAAAAACCTTAATTTTTTGCAAATACATCGTTTTGCATCGTTGAAACTCGTTTAGCACCGATGCCGCGAGTGAAAAAACGTCAAACAACTAAAATGAGACATCGCGTTTTGCGAGCGTTGCACGCATGTAAACTCGGTCTCCGAGTAACAAAAACCTCTATTTCGTGAAAATGCATCGTTTTGCATCGTTAACACTCGTTTGGCACTGATGCCGCAAGCGAAAAAGCGTCAATCAGCCAAATCGAGAAATCGCGTTCTGCGAGCGTTGGACGCATGTAAACTCGGTCACCGAGTGACAAAAACCTTTATTTTGTGAAAATGCATCGTTTTGCATCGTCAAAACTCGTTTGGCACCGATGCTGCGAGCGAAAAACCGTCAATCAGCCAAATCGATAAATCACGTTTTGCGAGCGCTGCACGCATGTAAACTCGGTCGCCGAGTGTCAAAAACCTTGATTTTGTGCAAATCCATCACTTTGCATCGTTAACACTCGCTTGGTACCGATGCTGCGAGCGAAAATGCGTCAAACAGCCAAATCGAGAAATCGCGTTTTGCGAGTGTTGCACGCATATAAACTCGGTCGCTGAGTGTCAAGAACCTTTATTTTGTGCAAATCCATCGTTTTGCATCGTTAACACTCGTTTGGCACCGATGTCGCGAGTGATAAAGCGTCAATCAGCCAAATCGAGAAATCGCGTTTTGTAAGCGCTGCACGCATGTAAACACGGTCGCCGAGTGTCAAAACCTTTTATATTGTGCAAATGCATCGTTTTGCATCGTTGAAACTCGTTTGGCACCGATACCGCGAGCGAAAATGCGTCAAACAGCCAAATCGAGCCATCGCGTCTTGCGAGCGTTGAACGCATGTAAACGCGGTCGCCGAGTGTCAAAAACCTTTATTTTGTTCAAATGCATCGTTTTGCATCGTTGAAACTCGTTTGGCACCGATGCCGCAATTGAAAAAGCGTCAATCAGCCAAATCGAGAAATCGCGTTTTGCGAGTGTTGCACGCATATAAACTCGGTCGCCGAGTGTCAAAAACCTTGATTTTGTGCAAATCCATCGTTTTGCATCGTTGAAACTCGTTTGGCACCGATGCCGCGAACGAAAATGCGTCAAACAGCCAAATCGAGAAATCGCTTTTTGCGAGTGTTGCACGCATGTAAACTCGGTCTCCGAGTGTCAAAAACCTTAATTTTTTGCAAATGCATCGTTTTGCATCGTTGAAACTCGTTTGGCACCGATGCCTCGAGTGAAAAAGCGTCAATCAGCCATATCGATAAATCACGTTTTGCGAGCGCTGCACGCATGTAAACTCGGTCACCGAGTGTCAAAAACTTTTATTTTGTGTAAATGTATCGTTTTGCATCGTTGAAACTCGTGTGGCACCGATACCGCGAGAGAAAATGCGTCAAACAGCAAAATCGAGCCATCGCGTTTTGCGACCGTTGAACGCATGTTTACTCGCTCGCCGAGTGTCAAAAACCTTGATTTTGTGCAAATCCATCGTTTTGCATCGTTGAAACTCGTTTGGCACCGATGCCGCGAACGAAAATGCGTCAAACAGCGAAATCGAGAAATCGCTTTTTGCGAGTGTTGCACGCATGTAAACTCGGTCTCCGAGTGTCAAAAACCTTGATTTTTTGCAAATCCATCTTTTTGCATCGTTGAAACTCGTTTGGCACCGATGCCGCGAGCGAAGAACCGTCAATCCGCCAAATCGAGAAATCGCGTTTTGCGAGCGCTGCACGCATGTAAACACGGTCGCCGAGTGTCAAAAACTTTTATTTTGAGCAAATGCATCGTTTTGCGTCGTTGAAACTCGTTTGGCACCGATACCGCGAGCGAAAATGCGTCAAACAGCCAAATCGAGCCATCGCGTTTTGCGAGCGTTGAACGCATGTAAACACGGTCGCCGAGTGTCAAAAACCTTGATTTTGTGCAAATCCATCGTTTTGCATCGTTAACACTCGTTTGGCACCGATGCCGCGAGCGAAAATGCGTCAAACAGCCAAATCGAGCCATCGCGTTTTGCGAGCGTTGAACGCAAGTAAACTCGGTCGCCGAGTGTAAAAAACTTTCATTTTGTGCAAATGCATCGTTTTGCATCGTTGAAACTCGTTTGGCACCGATGCCGCGAGTGAAAAAGCGTCAATCAGCTAAATCGAGAAATCGCGTTTTGCGAGTGTTGCACGCATATAAACTCGGTCGCTGAGTGTCAAGAACCTTTATTTTGTGCAAATCCATCGTTTTGCATCGTTAACACTCGTTTGGCACCGATGTCGCGAGTGATAAAGCGTCAATCAGCCACATCGAGAAATCGCGTTTTGTAAGCGCTGCACGCATGTAAACACGGTCGCCGAGTGTCAAAACCTTTTATTTTGTGCAAATGCATCGTTTTGCATCGTTGAATCTCGTTTGGCACCGATGCCGCGAGCGAAGAACCGTCAATCAGCCAAATCGATAAATCACGTTTTGCGAGCGCTGCACGCATGTAAACTCGGTCACCGAGTGTCAAAAACCTTTATTTTGTGCAAATCTAACATTTTGCATCGTTGAAACTCGTTTGGCACCGATGCCGAGAGCGAAAAACCGTTAATCAGCCAAATGGAGAAATCACGTTTTGCGAGCTCAGCGCGCATGTAAACTCGGTCAGCGAGTGTCAAAAACCTTGATTACATCCAAAAAGGATGTAAGGATGCACCTTGGTTGCATCCTTGTGCAAATCCATCGTTTTGCATCGTTGAAACTCGTTTGGCACCGATGCCGCGAGTGAAAAAGCGTTAATCAGCCAAATCGAGAAATCGGGTTTTGCGAGTGTTGTACTCATGTAAACTCGGTCACCGAGTGACAAAAACCTTTATTTTGTGAAAATGCATCGTTTTGCATCGTCAAAACTCGTTTGGCACCGATGCTGCGAGCGAAAAACCGTCAATCAGCCAAATCGATAAATCACGTTTTGCGAGCGCTGCACGCATGTAAACTCGGTCACCGAGTGTCAAAAACCTTTATTTTGTGCAAATCTAACATTTTGCATCGTTGAAACTCGTTTGGCACCGATGCCGAGAGCGAAAAACCGTTAATCAGCCAAATGGAGAAATCACGTTTTGCGAGCTCAGCGCGCATGTAAACTCGGTCAGCGAGTGTCAAAAACCTTGATTACATCCAAAAAGGATGTAAGGATGCACCTTGGTTGCATCCTTGTGCAAATCCATCGTTTTGCATCGTTGAAACTCGTTTGGCACCGATGCCGCGAGTGAAAAAGCGTTAATCAGCCAAATCGAGAAATCGGGTTTTGCGAGTGTTGTACTCA
>CAXITY010000057.1:40000-46226 GCA_964034905.1 Itoplectis maculator
CTGCTGCTGCTGCTGCTGCTGCTGCTGCTGCTGCTGCTGCTGCTGCTGCTGCTGCTGCTGCTGCTGCTGCTGCTGCTGCTGCTGCTGCTGCTGCTGCTGCTGCTGCTGCTGCTGCTGCTGCTGCTGCTGCTGCTGCTGCTGCTGCTGCTGCTGCTGCTGCTGCTGCTGCTGCTGCTGCTGCTGCTGCTGCTGCTGCTGCTGCTGCTGCTGCTGCTGCTGCTGCTGCTGCTGCTGCTGCTGCTGCTGCTGCTGCTGCTGCTGCTGCTGCTGCTGCTGCTGCTGCTGCTGCTGCTGCTGCTGCTGCTGCTGCTGCTGCTGCTGCTGCTGCTGCTGCTGCTGCTGCTGCTGCTGCTGCTGCTGCTGCTGCTGCTGCTGCTGCTGCTGCTGCTGCTGCTGCTGCTGCTGCTGCTGCTGCTGCTGCTGCTGCTGCTGCTGCTGCTGCTGCTGCTGCTGCTGCTGCTGCTGCTGCTGCTGCTGCTGCTGCTGCTGCTGCTGCTGCTGCTGCTGCTGCTGCTGCTGCTGCTGCTGCTGCTGCTGCTGCTGCTGCTGCTGCTGCTGCTGCTGCTGCTGCTGCTGCTGCTGCTGCTGCTGCTGCTGCTGCTGCTGCTGCTGCTGCTGCTGCTGCTGCTGCTGCTGCTGCTGCTGCTGCTGCTGCTGCTGCTGCTGCTGCTGCTGCTGCTGCTGCTGCTGCTGCTGCTGCTGCTGCTGCTGCTGCTGCTGCTGCTGCTGCTGCTGCTGCTGCTGCTGCTGCTGCTGCTGCTGCTGCTGCTGCTGCTGCTGCTGCTGCTGCTGCTGCTGCTGCTGCTGCTGCTGCTGCTGCTGCTGCTGCTGCTGCTGCTGCTGCTGCTGCTGCTGCTGCTGCTGCTGCTGCTGCTGCTGCTGCTGCTGCTGCTGCTGCTGCTGCTGCTGCTGCTGCTGCTGCTGCTGCTGCTGCTGCTGCTGCTGCTGCTGCTGCTGCTGCTGCTGCTGCTGCTGCTGCTGCTGCTGCTGCTGCTGCTGCTGCTGCTGCTGCTGCTGCTGCTGCTGCTGCTGCTGCTGCTGCTGCTGCTGCTGCTGCTGCTGCTGCTGCTGCTGCTGCTGCTGCTGCTGCTGCTGCTGCTGCTGCTGCTGCTGCTGCTGCTGCTGCTGCTGCTGCTGCTGCTGCTGCTGCTGCTGCTGCTGCTGCTGCTGCTGCTGCTGCTGCTGCTGCTGCTGCTGCTGCTGCTGCTGCTGCTGCTGCTGCTGCTGCTGCTGCTGCTGCTGCTGCTGCTGCTGCTGCTGCTGCTGCTGCTGCTGCTGCTGCTGCTGCTGCTGCTGCTGCTGCTGCTGCTGCTGCTGCTGCTGCTGCTGCTGCTGCTGCTGCTGCTGCTGCTGCTGCTGCTGCTGCTGCTGCTGCTGCTGCTGCTGCTGCTGCTGCTGCTGCTGCTGCTGCTGCTGCTGCTGCTGCTGCTGCTGCTGCTGCTGCTGCTGCTGCTGCTGCTGCTGCTGCTGCTGCTGCTGCTGCTGCTGCTGCTGCTGCTGCTGCTGCTGCTGCTGCTGCTGCTGCTGCTGCTGCTGCTGCTGCTGCTGCTGCTGCTGCTGCTGCTGCTGCTGCTGCTGCTGCTGCTGCTGCTGCTGCTGCTGCTGCTGCTGCTGCTGCTGCTGCTGCTGCTGCTGCTGCTGCTGCTGCTGCTGCTGCTGCTGCTGCTGCTGCTGCTGCTGCTGCTGCTGCTGCTGCTGCTGCTGCTGCTGCTGCTGCTGCTGCTGCTGCTGCTGCTGCTGCTGCTGCTGCTGCTGCTGCTGCTGCTGCTGCTGCTGCTGCTGCTGCTGCTGCTGCTGCTGCTGCTGCTGCTGCTGCTGCTGCTGCTGCTGCTGCTGCTGCTGCTGCTGCTGCTGCTGCTGCTGCTGCTGCTGCTGCTGCTGCTGCTGCTGCTGCTGCTGCTGCTGCTGCTGCTGCTGCTGCTGCTGCTGCTGCTGCTGCTGCTGCTGCTGCTGCTGCTGCTGCTGCTGCTGCTGCTGCTGCTGCTGCTGCTGCTGCTGCTGCTGCTGCTGCTGCTGCTGCTGCTGCTGCTGCTGCTGCTGCTGCTGCTGCTGCTGCTGCTGCTGCTGCTGCTGCTGCTGCTGCTGCTGCTGCTGCTGCTGCTGCTGCTGCTGCTGCTGCTGCTGCTGCTGCTGCTGCTGCTGCTGCTGCTGCTGCTGCTGCTGCTGCTGCTGCTGCTGCTGCTGCTGCTGCTGCTGCTGCTGCTGCTGCTGCTGCTGCTGCTGCTGCTGCTGCTGCTGCTGCTGCTGCTGCTGCTGCTGCTGCTGCTGCTGCTGCTGCTGCTGCTGCTGCTGCTGCTGCTGCTGCTGCTGCTGCTGCTGCTGCTGCTGCTGCTGCTGCTGCTGCTGCTGCTGCTGCTGCTGCTGCTGCTGCTGCTGCTGCTGCTGCTGCTGCTGCTGCTGCTGCTGCTGCTGCTGCTGCTGCTGCTGCTGCTGCTGCTGCTGCTGCTGCTGCTGCTGCTGCTGCTGCTGCTGCTGCTGCTGCTGCTGCTGCTGCTGCTGCTGCTGCTGCTGCTGCTGCTGCTGCTGCTGCTGCTGCTGCTGCTGCTGCTGCTGCTGCTGCTGCTGCTGCTGCTGCTGCTGCTGCTGCTGCTGCTGCTGCTGCTGCTGCTGCTGCTGCTGCTGCTGCTGCTGCTGCTGCTGCTGCTGCTGCTGCTGCTGCTGCTGCTGCTGCTGCTGCTGCTGCTGCTGCTGCTGCTGCTGCTGCTGCTGCTGCTGCTGCTGCTGCTGCTGCTGCTGCTGCTGCTGCTGCTGCTGCTGCTGCTGCTGCTGCTGCTGCTGCTGCTGCTGCTGCTGCTGCTGCTGCTGCTGCTGCTGCTGCTGCTGCTGCTGCTGCTGCTGCTGCTGCTGCTGCTGCTGCTGCTGCTGCTGCTGCTGCTGCTGCTGCTGCTGCTGCTGCTGCTGCTGCTGCTGCTGCTGCTGCTGCTGCTGCTGCTGCTGCTGCTGCTGCTGCTGCTGCTGCTGCTGCTGCTGCTGCTGCTGCTGCTGCTGCTGCTGCTGCTGCTGCTGCTGCTGCTGCTGCTGCTGCTGCTGCTGCTGCTGCTGCTGCTGCTGCTGCTGCTGCTGCTGCTGCTGCTGCTGCTGCTGCTGCTGCTGCTGCTGCTGCTGCTGCTGCTGCTGCTGCTGCTGCTGCTGCTGCTGCTGCTGCTGCTGCTGCTGCTGCTGCTGCTGCTGCTGCTGCTGCTGCTGCTGCTGCTGCTGCTGCTGCTGCTGCTGCTGCTGCTGCTGCTGCTGCTGCTGCTGCTGCTGCTGCTGCTGCTGCTGCTGCTGCTGCTGCTGCTGCTGCTGCTGCTGCTGCTGCTGCTGCTGCTGCTGCTGCTGCTGCTGCTGCTGCTGCTGCTGCTGCTGCTGCTGCTGCTGCTGCTGCTGCTGCTGCTGCTGCTGCTGCTGCTGCTGCTGCTGCTGCTGCTGCTGCTGCTGCTGCTGCTGCTGCTGCTGCTGCTGCTGCTGCTGCTGCTGCTGCTGCTGCTGCTGCTGCTGCTGCTGCTGCTGCTGCTGCTGCTGCTGCTGCTGCTGCTGCTGCTGCTGCTGCTGCTGCTGCTGCTGCTGCTGCTGCTGCTGCTGCTGCTGCTGCTGCTGCTGCTGCTGCTGCTGCTGCTGCTGCTGCTGCTGCTGCTGCTGCTGCTGCTGCTGCTGCTGCTGCTGCTGCTGCTGCTGCTGCTGCTGCTGCTGCTGCTGCTGCTGCTGCTGCTGCTGCTGCTGCTGCTGCTGCTGCTGCTGCTGCTGCTGCTGCTGCTGCTGCTGCTGCTGCTGCTGCTGCTGCTGCTGCTGCTGCTGCTGCTGCTGCTGCTGCTGCTGCTGCTGCTGCTGCTGCTGCTGCTGCTGCTGCTGCTGCTGCTGCTGCTGCTGCTGCTGCTGCTGCTGCTGCTGCTGCTGCTGCTGCTGCTGCTGCTGCTGCTGCTGCTGCTGCTGCTGCTGCTGCTGCTGCTGCTGCTGCTGCTGCTGCTGCTGCTGCTGCTGCTGCTGCTGCTGCTGCTGCTGCTGCTGCTGCTGCTGCTGCTGCTGCTGCTGCTGCTGCTGCTGCTGCTGCTGCTGCTGCTGCTGCTGCTGCTGCTGCTGCTGCTGCTGCTGCTGCTGCTGCTGCTGCTGCTGCTGCTGCTGCTGCTGCTGCTGCTGCTGCTGCTGCTGCTGCTGCTGCTGCTGCTGCTGCTGCTGCTGCTGCTGCTGCTGCTGCTGCTGCTGCTGCTGCTGCTGCTGCTGCTGCTGCTGCTGCTGCTGCTGCTGCTGCTGCTGCTGCTGCTGCTGCTGCTGCTGCTGCTGCTGCTGCTGCTGCTGCTGCTGCTGCTGCTGCTGCTGCTGCTGCTGCTGCTGCTGCTGCTGCTGCTGCTGCTGCTGCTGCTGCTGCTGCTGCTGCTGCTGCTGCTGCTGCTGCTGCTGCTGCTGCTGCTGCTGCTGCTGCTGCTGCTGCTGCTGCTGCTGCTGCTGCTGCTGCTGCTGCTGCTGCTGCTGCTGCTGCTGCTGCTGCTGCTGCTGCTGCTGCTGCTGCTGCTGCTGCTGCTGCTGCTGCTGCTGCTGCTGCTGCTGCTGCTGCTGCTGCTGCTGCTGCTGCTGCTGCTGCTGCTGCTGCTGCTGCTGCTGCTGCTGCTGCTGCTGCTGCTGCTGCTGCTGCTGCTGCTGCTGCTGCTGCTGCTGCTGCTGCTGCTGCTGCTGCTGCTGCTGCTGCTGCTGCTGCTGCTGCTGCTGCTGCTGCTGCTGCTGCTGCTGCTGCTGCTGCTGCTGCTGCTGCTGCTGCTGCTGCTGCTGCTGCTGCTGCTGCTGCTGCTGCTGCTGCTGCTGCTGCTGCTGCTGCTGCTGCTGCTGCTGCTGCTGCTGCTGCTGCTGCTGCTGCTGCTGCTGCTGCTGCTGCTGCTGCTGCTGCTGCTGCTGCTGCTGCTGCTGCTGCTGCTGGAAGAGCAGCCACTGCTGCGACATCAGCCACTGCTGATGCTGCTGCAGGGTCAGCGGCGGCAGCTGGTGCTGCTGCTGTTGCTGTGGGGGCTGCTGCATCTGGGGCTGCGCCGGCGGCAGCCGCTGCTGCTGTTGCCGCTGCTGCTGCTGCTCCTGTGGCGGCGCCGGCGGCAGCTGCTGCTGCTGCTGTTGCTGCTGCTGCTCCTGAGGCCGCGCCTGCTGCTGCTGCTGCTGCTGCTGCTGTTGCTGCTGCTGCTCCTGAGGCCGCGCCTGCTGCTGCTGCTTCTGGTGCTGCGCCGGCGGCGGCTGCTTCTGGAGCTGCGTCGGCGGCTGCTGCTGCTGCTGCTGTTGCCGCTGCTGCTCCTGAGGCGGCGCCGGCGGCTGCTGCTGCTGTTGTCGTTTCTGCAGCTGCGCCAGCGGCGGCTGCTGCAGCTGCTGCTGTTGCTGCTGCTGCTCCTGAGGCCGCGCCTGCTGCTGCTGCCTCTGGTGCTGCGCCGGCGGCGGCTGTGGCTGCTGCTGCTGCTCCTGAGGCGGCGCCTGCTGCTGCTGCCTCTGGTGCTGCGCCAGCGGCGGCTGTTGCTGCTGCATCTGGAGCTGCGCCGGCGGCGGCAGCTGCTGCTGTTGCTGCTGCTGCTCCTGAGGCCGCGCCTGCTGCTGCTGCTTCTGGTGCTGCGCCGGCGGCGGCTGCTTCTGGAGCTGCGTCGGCGGCTGCTGCTGCTGCTGCTGTTGCCGCTGCTGCTGCTGCTCCTGAGGCGGCGCCTGCTGCTGCTGCTGCTGCTGTTTCAGGGGCGGCGCCTGCTGCTGCTGCTTCTGCAGGTGCGTCGGCGGCGGCGCCTGCTGCTGCTGCCTCTGGAGGTGCGTCGGCGGCGGCGGCTGCTGCTGTTGCCGCTGCTGCTGCTGCTGCTCCTGGAGCGGCGCCTGCTGCTGCTGCTTTTGGGGCGGCGCCTGCTGCTGCTGCTGCTGCTGCTGCTGCTGCTGCTGCTGCTGCTGCTGCTGCTGCTGCTGCTGCTGCTGCTGCTGCAGAGGGTGCAGCCTTCGCTGCGACGACGGCACTGGCAGCGGTGGAAATTCCGCGGCGGGCTGCGGTTCCGCCAGTCGCGGCCGAGATCGTCTCGTTGGTGGCGGCGAAGGCGGTGGCGGTGGCGACACCAGTTTCCTCGATTTACCTGTAAATAAAATAATTTTTACAGGCTCGGCACGGTTTACCGGTACGTTGCAATAACGTGCGACGGAATGTGACGTCACAATGCCGTCAAGTTCGGTCGCACTGCAACGTACCGACACGTTGTCGCTGCGTCGGCGACAACGCAACCTGCGACGCTTTAACGTTGCGCGTACATTC
>CAXITY010000058.1:0-38588 GCA_964034905.1 Itoplectis maculator
TGAAATTTTTGCTTTATTCGAGACCGGAAGCTAGCAGGGGCCCTAAACTCCGTCAGAATTTTTTTTAACGTGTTAGTATTTCACTTCACGCAATTTCACGGTGATGATCCAATTTTGAAAATTTAGGTGGCTGAAGTACCGTGGAATGACCCATATACGATAAACGACATTGATTATTCAATAGTGCGATACAATAATGGAATTCAAAATGTATACGTCGGAGAATACCTCGAATGATAACGATGATCTTATAAGACTTTTGTTCTCATTTTCTTTCAGTTTGCTTCGTCGTTTGTGGAGATATATCCCAGCGTCATACTTCGCTGCATCCCGCGCCGCAGTTTCGGCTTTCTGCACATATAAACAAAATACTTAACATTACAATCGGGTTTTAGAGTAAATTTGCAAATTTGATACAAGCAGATTTATGTTAACAGACATTGGTTATTCAATAGTACGATAAAATAATGAAGATCAAACTTGATGAGGATAACCATTTTTTGGAAGGTACAGAAAAAGAATTTCATACTTCTATATGAGGCATTCCACATCAACATGGCCACTTCAAAACCTTAATATCTTGAATTTTTGTGCAATTGACATATGCTATAGTACTCTTTGAAACAAAAATATTGATATGTATTAACTTTATGGTGACATTGATAGGGGTGACATTACAGGAAAATGCGATTTTTGCTTGTTTTTCTATCTCTGATTTTATTACATGGAAATAGTGTGTCGGAGCGAAAAATGGCTAGGGACAAATTTTGTTGCGTTCGTCGCAAGGATGACGAAAAAAAATGTTACAAGACAAGATTTTACATTTTTAATGGAAAAAAACCTATTTTAAAAATGTAAATCGATTTTTGGGCGATTATGACATTTTTTAAAAATTTGAAATATTTTCTTTTGGAGTCCTCAAACTTTTTTCAAAAGAAATCCGTCTTCTTTCAGATGGAGAAATTCAATCTAAAGGCTCAGCAAAAAAAATGGAACAAAAATGTATGCAAAATTTGAAATAAAAATGTTATATAATGCGAGTATATTTCTCAATATTTATTTACAAAATATTCGTACCTTCAAGCGATATAATACGTTATGTAAGATTCCAATATTTCAAATCAGAAATTTCTTCTGATTTTTTCCATGGTTGAATGTATTTTTCTTCGAGGCTGTCATTCGCGACAAAAAATTTAGACTGTGTATATCCCGAGGAACTCGGCGTGTTTGAACCAACTCCGCCTCTCTACCAACCAAATACTGTAAGTAGTAATAAGATTCATAATTCAATGTACACGACCCATAGTCGTCAAATAAATATATTTCCGTCAATTAATCTATCGATTACCTTTCATAACCCTCTACTTCCTAACCCTACAGAAACCAGGTGCGCCTAGCGCTTTAGTGGTAACCCAGAATCAAACAATAAAATATAATAATTAATAAGTCCACGCCGCCTCACGGCGTCGGTCTTGACAGACTGTGTATCCTCGGGATATACACAGTCTAAATTTTTTGTCGCGGATGACAGCCTCGAAGAAAAATACATTCAACCATGGGAGAGCAGTGGCCGAGTGGTTTCGGGCGCGGGCTCACACGCAGTGGGTCCGGGTTCGATTCCCGGGTCGGGCACCAATGGATTTTTCTAAGTGCTTTTTTCTGTGATCCCGTTGGTTCGGAATCCACCTTAAATATTAAGTCCAAAACCACCTTACTTTGGTCAATGTTCGGTCATTGTGCGGCTTCGGTGGATCCCAAGCGGTTCTCATCGCTTGGTTGAGTACCACTTAGCCGTGTATTGGCTGGGGCATCGGATCACTGGAAAGAAGGTGCCTTCGTAACGGCCGTTGGTGTTCGTGCTCGAGTTTACTCGCATTAACGCCGGGGGTCTTACGAAGACACCGGCTGCATTGGCACAGGTTTTCCGCAGTTTCCCTGGGCCCTCGGCAAATGCAATGCAGTAGGGGTAAGTCGGCTGCGGCCGCATGAGGGGGAGAGGAGATGTAGAGTGTGGAATTTAGAGTATCGGAAGAAGCCGTAAAAACCGAGAAGGTATACGGGAAGGAATACGAACTAACAACTACATTAAACCATGGAAAAAATCAGAAGAAATTTCTGATTTGAAATATTTGAATCTTACATAACGTATTATATCGCTTGAAGGTGCGAATATTTTGTAAATAAATATTGAGAAATATACTCGCATTATAAAACATTTTTATTTCAAATTTTGCATACATTTTTATTCCATTTTTTTTTGCTGAGCCTTTAGATTGAATTTCTCCATCAGGAAGGAGACGGATGCCTTTTGAAAAAAGTTTGAGGAATCCAAAAACAAATATCTCAAATTTACAAAAAATGTCATAATCGCCCAAAAATCGATTTACATGTTTAAAATAGGTTTTTTTCCTTCTTAAAAATGTAAAATCTTGCCTTGTAACATTTTTTTTCGTCATCCTTGCGAAAAACACGACAAAATTTGTTCTTAGCCATTTTTCGCTCCGACACACTATATCCATGTAATAAAATCAGAGAGAGAAAAACAAGCAAAAATCGCATTTTCCTGTAATGTCACCCCTATCAATGCCAACATAAATTTAATACATATCAATATTTTTGTTTCAAAGAGTACTATAGCATAGTCAATTGCACAAAAATTCAAGATATTAAGGTTTTGAAGTGGCCATGTTGATGTGGAATGCCTCATCAAGAGACGCGGTAGCGTCTCGACGCCAAGTATAAAAAAGAAAAATGTGACGCGTGAGACAAGGCGCTACCGCTACTCTTATCAAGAGACGCGGTAGCGTCTCGACGCCAAGTATAAAAAAGAAAAATGTGACGCGTGAGACGAGGCGCTACCGCTACTCTTATTAACTGGAAGTTGGGGCTTTTTCCGTTATTTTCAAAAGTATCTTGCGATATCGCAGCAAGTACTTCTCGCACGAAAAAGTTTTCAGGTCCTATATTTTTTATTTTTTTTTCTCTTTCGAACGAGCCCTGTCACGATAAAATCCGTTCGCCCATCGCTAATATATCGACATTTCTAAAATCTAAGCGCTCGCGAAAATATCGATTTTCATTTCCCATACCAACGATCGCCGCGTCGGTGAGCCTATCCGTGTGACGTCGAGCGGCCGCACACACAGTCACATCCCGGGGAGTCGAGCGAGACTGCCGACCGCTGTCAGGTTTCGGCCGGCCCGACGTGCCAGCGGACAGTCGCTGGCCGGCTCGACTCCCGCGGCGTACACAGTCGCTGGCCAGTGGAATTCCGCTGACCGTGCGTACGCGTGGGCGGCCGCCGGACGAGGGGGGGGGGGGGGTCCAGGGGGGCGCAGCCCCCCTGGTGGGGGTGCAGGGGGCGAAGCCCCCGCTGGGGGGTGGGGAGGGGGCGAAGCCTCCCCCAAGCAACTACACAAATTTAAAATGCTTTAAATAAAAAATAATTCATTAACTCGTTTTTGTTATTGTATTTTTTTTTTATTTTACATTTTATTTCAATTTTTAAACGACGCCTACGACGACACCTGCGACGACGACGAGGACGCCGACGACGACGACGAGGACGACGACGAGGTCGCCGACGACGCGAACGAGGGAGCGAGTGAGGGAGCAAACGAGGGAGCGAGCGGAGAGTCAACGAAGTCGCGAGCGTAGCGAGCGACTGAGTTGGCTTTTCCGCTCGCGATCGAATGAGCGACCGAGAGAGCGACCGAGAGAGCGACCGAGCGAGCGACCGAGAGAGCGACCGAGCGAGCGACCGAGCGAGCGACCGAGAGAGCGACCGAGCGAGCAACCGAGCGAGCGACCGAGAGAGCGACCGAGCGAGCGACCGAGAGAGCGACCGAGCGAGCGACCGAGAGAGCGACCGAGAGAGCGACCGAGCGAGCGACCGAGCGAGCGACCGAGCGAGCGACAGAGCGAGCGACCGAGCGAGCGACCGAGCGAGCGACCGAGCGAGCGACCGAGCGAGCGAGCGACCGAGCGAGCGACCGAGAGAGCGACCGAGCAAGCGACCGAGAGAGCGACTGAGCGAGCGACCGAGAGAGCGACCGATATTTCATCACGGCGAAAATGACAACGACAAGGATTCACGTTATACAACAAGGGTGCGGGGCAAGGGCACTGCTTCGATATTCATCAACGATTTACCATTTAAACAACGTCGTCGTCCTCAGAATATAGGGTAGACGCACCGTTTGTGGCCACTGTACCATTAATGGCCACATGAAAAACGGATATATTAATTCATCATACTATCAATCTAATCAAATTAATACATGACATTATTCTTCACGAACTGAAGCAAATTTTACATTGAACAATGCTGGGCTTGAAATACATAATTATTTAATAAATAATGTTTAAAGCGTTCAAAGTACTTTTGCACCATTTGTGGCCATCCCGAAATTTACATGTAATAAGTATGGCCACAAATGGAACAAGTGGTGGCCACAAAGGGTCCTAAGATGGCCAAAAATGGTACTTCTACCCTATGTTTATAGAATATTTCACTGGCTAGGCTAACGATTAAATCTGCTACTATTCTATTAAAAAACTGTCGGTTTTCATGAGGTCAAATTTCAAAAAGATAGCAAATCAGTCCAAAAATGTTTCTTCGAAACAAAAATTGGTACGCCAAGTATAAAAAAAGTGGGCATCCCATCAAACCAAAAGTTCGTGGCAATTTCAATCCTACCAAACCAAAAATTCGTGGCAATTTTAATCCCACCAAACCAAAAATTCGTGGCAATTTCAAAAATAAAATCATTTCAATCCCATCAAACCAAAAATTCGTGGCAATTTCAAAAATAAAATCAAATCAAATGCTGCCAAGCAAAATCCGTGTAGTCACTGGCATGCAAAAAACTTGGCGTACCAGCGACTTGCTCCCGTACATAGTCCATTGAAATAAGGACGGGACCACCATCTCGATGCGTAACTGCTGGAAATAGTGGGTGGAAGGCGGGATGCGCGTGGAACGAGCGTCGGTGGCGGGGGGGGGGGGGGGGAGCTCGAAAGGACAGAATACCATTTTTTACATATGCTCTCTTAAAGAGGACATGGCGCATCGATAATCGAATATATCGAAATACTGAAGCTACGTCATGGTCCATAAACTTAGAGCGGCAAATTCGAACCAACAGGGCGCGCGTAGCGCGCACGTCGTAGTGAGCGATGCGATGTGAAAATAACAGAAGCGCGAGCGAAGCGAGCGCGTTGTTGCTAGGCCTCTCTTAAAAAGTACATGACACATCGAAAGTCGAATTATCGAAACTTTAAGCCGTTATAAGGGCCAATCACGAGCACTTCTGTGCCAACCAAGCGTTCTGGTTGGTCGGCAGCGACTTCGATATAAAGTCGATTTCGGGATGTCATGGCCACTGAAACATCACGTATCGCGCGCATTTTAAATAGCTGTATTGGCCACAAGAAAAAATAAATGAAAAGCAACGAGTGCGAGCGAAGCGAGCACGTTGTCTGTCTCGCGTTATGTCTCCAATCGGGCATGTGTCCAATCGGGCATGTGTCCAATCGGGCATGTGTCCAATCGGGCATGTGTCCAATCGGGCATGTGTCCAATCGGGCATGTGTCCAATCGGGCATGTGTCCAATCGGGCATGTGTCCAATCGGGCATGAGTCCAATCGGGCATGTGTCCAATCGGGCATGTGTCCAATCGGGCATGTGTCCAATCGGGCATGTGTCCAATCGGGCATGTGTCCAATCGGGCATGTGTCCAATCGGGCGTGTGTCCAATCGGGCATGTGTCCAATCGGGCATGTGTCCAATCGGGCATGTGTCCAATCGGGCATGTGTCCAATCGGGCATGTGTCCAATCGGGCATGTGTCCAATCGGGCATGCGTCCAATCGGGCATGTGTCCAATCGGGCATGTGTCCAATCGGGCATGTGTCCAATCGGGTATGTGTCCAATCGGGCATGTGTCCAATCGGGCATGTGTCCAATCGGGCATGTGTCCAATCGGGCATGTGTCCAATCGGGCATGTGTCCAATCGGACATGTGTCCAAACGGGCATTGTCCAATCGGGCATGTGTCCAATCGGGCATGTGTCTAATATTGATGTGTCCAATCGGGCTTGTGTCCAATAATGATGTGTCCAATCGGGCTTGTGTCCAATGTTGATGTGTCCAATCGGGCTTGTGTCCAATAATGATGTGTCCAATCGGGCGTGTGTCCAATGTTAATGTGTCCAATCGGGATTGTGTCCAATCGGTTTTGTGTCCAATCGGGCTTGTGTCCAATAATGATGTGTCCAATTGGGTTTGTGTCCAATCGGGCATGTGTCCAATCGGGCATGTGTCCAATCTCAATGTGTCCAATCGGGTTTGTGTCCAATATTGATGTGTCCAATCGGGCATGTGTCCAATAATAATGTGTCCAATCGGGCTTGTGTCCAATATTGATGTGTCCAATCCTATGTGTCCAATCGGTCTGTGTCCAATCGGAATGTGCGCAAGTGGGTCCCTCCCCGCGCCGGCTTGCCGTCACTCGACCAAAAAATACGATTGCCGAACGTACTAAACGCGCGAATTTATAAATGCCGATTGACCGTTCACCCGAATGAGAAAAGATCCGACGAGTCATAATACCGAAATATTTATTAGCCGAACGGTGAAAACGCTGAAAAGTTTTTATGCCGAACGGATGAAAATACCGAATTTCATTTCAACAGAATTGTAATGTTCCCGAATGCACCATTTGCCTGAATGTATCGAACACTCGAAAGTCCGTTCTCCCGAATGGGATTTTGACAGAAAATATTTTTCACTTAAGTAGAGTTCTTCATTACCGACACATGCTTCTAACCATGTCGGTATATTGGAGTTCTAGAATTCGATCTATAGTCGCCTCGTCCACAGATAGTTTTCGTCTCTTAATAAGCTTAATAATCATTACATCATGTGGATATCGACTGGTAAATATTAAGGGGCTGCTGGAATAGATTTTTTTACCGACTGGTCGGTAAAAAAATCTACTCCAGCAGCCCCTTAAGAGGCGAAAACTATCTGTGAACGTGGCGGCTATAGATTGAATTCTAGAGAACTCCAATATACCGACACAGTTAGCTGCATGTGTCGGTAATGAAGAACTCTACTTAGGTGAACAAGTGAATATTTTTCCACTGCGTACTAGTTACCGCTCACAGCTCCAGTCTGAACGATACTGTGCGGAGCGCGTAGCGCGACGCCCGAACGGCACTGAGCGGAGCGCGTAGCGCGACGCCCAAACGGCACTGAGCGGAGCGCGTAGCGCGACGCCCGAACGGCACTGAGCGGAGCGCGAAGCGCGACGACCGAACGGCCCCCCCTGCGGAGCGCGTAGCGCGACGACCGCGTGAGTGCCTTAAAATGACACCAGGGAAAAATGTCCCGAAGGGACATTTTTGCCGCAGGGTCATTTTCGGGGGGTTTGGGGGGCGGAGCCCCCCAATGGGGGTTTGGGGGGCGGAGCCCCCCCATGGGGGTTCGGGGGGCGGAGCCCCCCAACAACAGCCCGGCGCCCCGCAGGGGCGACCGGGTTGCTTGTTAGAATTGTTAGCGGCGCCCATCCGCCGTAAGTTGGCTGATTTAGCTGTTTGACGCTTTTTCACTCGGTGCCAAACGAGTTTCAACGATGCAAAACGATGGATTTGCACAAAATCAAGGTTTATGACTCTCGGCGACCGAGTTTACATGCGTGCAACGCTCGCAAAACGCGATGTCTCGATATAGCTGTTTGACGCTTTTTCACTCGCGGCATCGGTGCCAAACGAGTTTCAACGATGCAAAAGGATGCATTTGCACAAAATAAAAGTTTTTGACACTCGGAGACCGAGTTTACATGCGTGCAACACTCGCAAAACGCGATTTCTCGATTTGGCTGATTGACGCTTTTTCACTCGCGGCATCGGTGCCAAACGAGTTTCAACGATGCAAAACGATGGATTTGCACAAAATGAAAGTTTTTTACACTCAGCGACCGAGTTTATATGCGTGCAACACTCGCAAAACGCGATTTCTCGATTTGGCTGATTTACGCTTGTTCACTCGCGGCATCGGTGCCAAACGAGTTTCCACGATGCAAAACGATGCATTTGAACAAAATAAAGGTTTTTGACACTCGGCGACCGAGTTTACATGCGTGCAGCGCTCGCAAAACGTGATTTATCGATTTGGCTGTTTGACGCATTTTCTCTCGCGGTATCGGTGCCACACGAGGTTCAACGATGCAAAACGATACATTTGCACAAAATAAAAGTTTTTGACACTCGGCGACCGAGTTTATATGCGTGCAACACTCGCAAAACGCGATTTCTCGATTTGGCTGATTGACGCTTTTTCACTCGCGGCATCGGTGCCAAACGAGTTTCAACGATGCAAAACGATGCATTTGCACAAAATAAAGGTTTTTGACACTCAGCGACCGAGTTTACTTGCGTTCAACGCTCGCAAAACGCGATTTCTCGATTTGGCTGACTGACGCTTTTTCACTCGCGGCATCGGTGCCAAACGAGTTTCAACGATGCAAAACGATGAATTTGACACAAAATAAAAGTTTCTGACACTCGGCGACCGAGTGTACATGCGCGCAACGCTCAGTTTCTGATTTTGGCTGATTGACGCTCTATCACTCGCGGCATCGGTGCCAAAAGAGTTTCAACGATGCAAAAAGATGGATTTGCAAAAAATCAAGGTTTTTGACACTCGGCGACCGAGTGTACATGCGCGCAACGCTCGCAAAACCCGATGGCTCGATTTGGCTGATTGACGCTTGTTCACTCGCGGCATCGGTGCCAAACGAGTTTCCACGATGCAAAACGATGCATTTGAACAAAATAAAGGTTTTTGACACTCGGCGACCGAGTTTACATGCGTGCAGCGCTCGCAAAACGTGATTTATCGATTTGGCTGATTGACGGTTTTTCGCTCGCGGCATCGGTGCCAAACGAGTGTTAACGATGCAAAACGATGGATTTGCACAAAATTAAGGCTTTTGACACTCGGCGAACGAGTGTACATGCGCGCAACGCTCGCAAAATGCGATGGCTCGATTTAGCTGACTGACGCTTTTTCACTCCCGGCATCGGTGCCAAACGAGTTTCAACGATGCAAAACGATGCATTTGCACAAAATAAAAGTGTTTGACACTCGGCAACAGAGTTTATATGCGTGCAACACTCGCAAAACGCGATTTCTTGATTTGGCTGATTGACGCTTTTTCATTCGCGGCATCGGTGCCAAACGAGTGTTAACTATGCGAAACGATGGATTTGCACAAAATCAAGGTTTTTGACACTCGGCGACCGAGTTTACATGCGTTCCAGCGCTCGCAAAACGCGATTTCTCGATTTGGCTGATTGACGCTTTTTCGCTTGCGGCATCAGTGCCAAACGAATTTCAACAATGCAAAACGATGCATTTGCACATAATAAAAGTTTTTTACACTCGGCGATCGTGTTTACATGCGTTCAACGCTCGCAAAACGCGATGGCTCGATTCGGCTGTTTGACGCATTTTCGCTCGCGGCATCGGTGTCAAACGAGTTTCAACGATGAAAAACGATGCATTTGCACAAATTAAAAGTTTTTGACACTCGGCGACCGTGTTTTTATGCGTTCAACGCTCGCAAAACGCGATGGCTCGATTTGGCTGTTTGACGCTTTTTCACTCGCGGCATCGGTGCCAAACGAGTTTCAACGATGCAAAACGATGCATTTGCACAAAACAAAGATTTTTGACACTCGGAGAACGAGTTTACGATTTCTCGATTTGGCTGATTGACGCTTTTTCACTCGCGGCATCGGTGCCAAACGAGTTTCACCGATGCAAAACGATGGATTTGCATAAAATGAAAGTTTTTTACACTCAGCGACCGAGTTTACTTGCGTTCAACGCTCGCGAAACACGATGGCTCGATTTGGCTGTTTGACGCATTTTCGCTCGCGGCATCGGTGCCAAACGAGTGTTAACGATGCAAATCGATGGATTTGCACAAAATGAAAGTTTTTTACACTCAGCGACCGAGTTTACTTGCGTTCAACGCACGCAAAACGCGATGGCTCGATTTGGCTGACCGACGCTTTTTCACTCGCGGCATCGGTGCCAAACGAGTTTCAACGATGCAAAACGATGCATTTGCACAAAATAAAAGTGTTTGACACTCGGCGACCGAGTTTATATTCGTGCAACACTCGCAAAACGCGATTTCTCGATTTGGCTGAGTGACGCTTTTTCACTCGCGGCATCGGTGCCAAACGAGTTTCAACGATGCAAAACGATGCATTTGCACAAAATCAAGGTTTTTGACACTCGGCGATCGTGTTTACATGCGTTCAACGCTCGCAAAACGCGATGGCTCGATTCGGCTGTTTGACGCATTTTCGCTCGCGTCATCGGTGCCAAACGGGTTTCAACGATGCAAAACGATGCATTTGCACAAAATAAAAGTTTTTGACACTCGGCGACCGTGTTTTTATGCGTTCAACGCTCGCAAAACGCGATGGCTCGATTCGGCTGTTTGACGCTTTTTCACTCGCGGCATCGGTGCCAAACGAGTTTCAACGATGCAAAACGATGCATTTGCACAAAATAAAGGTTTTTGACACTCGGAGACCGAGTTTACATGCGTGCAACACTCGCAAAACGCGATTTCTCGATTTGGCCCCTCGCGGAAAAAAACTGTATGGGGCGACAGTCTCGGCAAGAGACTCGGCAAAAGTCTCGGCAAAGGTTTTGGAGTGTTAACCAGAGTCTCGAATAGGATCCGATCCCAAACTCCTTTCGAGAATCTCGGCTAGAGAAAAATATAGAAAATCTTGGCGAGAGTTTTGGTTTACTTTATCAAATAAATTCGGCGAATCTCGGCGAGAGTTTTGTATATACTTTTATTGGGGAATGCAGCGAATTTCGGTGAGAGTCTCGTCGAGGTTCTCACTTACTCGAATCCATTCGATAAAAATTGTGCTGATCGATATATCAGCAATCGCGGGCTTTAAATTCCACATACTACGTTTACTCGAATTCGATCGAGTTTACCGGTTCGATAACGTACGCATCCGGGATGTCTTCGACCTTGCAGTAGAAACATACAGATTTCAGGTTCGATATGTCTATCACTTGCTCCTCATCTTCGAAACGCAAAATAGTGTGTATGTTTGAGAGAACGCCGTCCGCTACACATGTCGAAAAATGATTTTCCACAACGCAGGGCCTAAGGATTGCGAAGTTTCTGGCCAAACATAAACACAACGCAGGGCACTGACAATCTGCGGTGCGTATGAAACATCGAATTTGTCCAATCCTGGTAATAGCGTCTTGAGCCGTGTATGAAGCAAACGATGAAGCAAACGTTTTCTTGCTCCGTTTGTAGTCCGTGGATACAAACAGAATTTTTTCCTTCAACATTTTCCGGTAATAGAATATTCTGCGGCTATTTATAATTTCTCGCTGACACACTGTTGCTATTTCAGGAGGAATCGGAAGCAGTTCCGTACACGTTCCGACGATATAGATCGCATTCGCTATCAATCGCCGCTTCATTCTGCTACACTTTGAATCCAAGTTTTCACAGAATTCGTGCGCTGCCCGTCCTTCAACTAAACTCTCGTCTTTCAGGCTGGCGAGATTTAAAAATTTCGAGACGCCAGCATATATTTGCAACTGCGCTGCATTGCTGCCATGGACGAGTCGTTTCAGTTTTCCATTTAAATCCTCGAAAGGAAAACATGACGTCGTCCAGAGAGGGCCGAACTGACGCACCGTTTCAGGTAGGTGAAGCAGTTGGTGGACGTTATTCGACATATGTCTCCGGTGATACAGGACATCGAATCTTCTAACGTACTCGTTCAACGCATCTGAGGCCGTGGTGAGTGTCTCCGCAGGTATACTTGTTCGGCACAATAGCGAAATACCGAGTACGAGCAGCTTATGATGCTCGAAGTATAGCTCTCCCAACAGACCGTTTATGCATGGTAATGAGTAGTATAACAACCACGATTTAAGCTCGTGGGCCTTCCAATACGCCAGATGATTTTTTATCGATCTTGGAAGGTTCTGTACGAACGACGGTGGGGTCAGAAATTTGAGCCTCTTATCGACTAGGTCAATGTGCTCAGCGATCGACGAAGGGTGGTCGGAAAATTTGGAACTGAACCAAAAGTTCAAGAGATTTCTTACCACACCTTCAAATAAATGCATGACGTCTACGGCGATCGCCCTCATGTAATTGTGCACGATATATTTCATTACTGTCGGGCCTTTTACGCCGCAGACCGCGAATCCTGCATCGAACGCCTGTTGCGCTTGTTGATCTGTTTCTTCATCAGTTCGTAATCGTAGAGGCTCGTACGGATACACGCGCATGGATTCATGCGGTAGAGTCTCACCTTTTTGTTTGCACTTTTGGCACCCAAACTTGCCGTTGTATTGTTTCATGTTGTAAAAGAGAGCCTTGGCTGGTAGGTCACAAGTACAACAAATGACAATTCCTTTTACAGTTAGAGGGTTATCGTCGTTTGGAACTTCCACGATGACGCCTTCCCGCAACTCTCTAATACTTTCCATCAGCGGTGTCAAAAATAAATTTGGCTGAGGTTTTTCCTTACCGAACCACAATGCGACGAGCAGAATGTTTTCTTTCCGCATTCTCAGCGAGTAGGGCAATTCATTGATTACCAAATATACCGGCCAAATGCTGAATTTCGACGATTTGAAAATGTGCACTCCGTCTGTGTACATCAAAAATGAAATATTGGACGGATTTTCTAAAAAGCCACCATTTTCTCTAAGCTCTTGATAGACTGCACCATCGTATATGTCCGAGTAATTTTCGGGATTCTGAGCTCGTCCTCGTCGGTGATGGTGAAGCGAATCCGAAAGCCAGGACGCTTATATAAAGCTTTGAGCTGCGAGGCGATTGACGCTTCGAGAAAATAATCAATTTTCGTCGGATCCACACTCGACGCACATAACGATTTCCGGTCGTCGACGGTGTGAAAACATACGGAGCAATAAAAATGTCGCAACAACGGCGTTTCGATTTTTGAAAACTGCTTCTCGAAAGTATATAAGGACTTTTTGCATTTGTTCCCCGGGGGATAATGCAATTCCACATACTTGAGGAGATCAGCCTGCATTTCTTTGCTCATGTTATGTCGCACGATCATAGACATGGTTGCAATGAGGCTTTCGTTCAGCGTCAGCGGGGCTCCTTCGTAAAGTGGTTCATTGTTCTGCTGAGGAGCTGCAATAATCCCATCATCCGCATCGTCCGAAGAGATAGAACTCGCTTCTGTATCGGACACATTATCGGCGATATATTCGTTGTCCGACCCACTATTAGAAACATTTTCCTGGGCCCGGTCGATCTCGTCTCTCGGCGACTGATGCTCACGATCTTTAGAAGATTCTCGCTCCGAACTCCTCTCCATTATTGCTAATTCTGCTCTGCTTTGCTCAGAATCACCATCGCTTTGCTCGGAATCACGAGCGATTCTGTTGGCTATTTCTATCGGTTGACCATTGTCCTCGTCCAATTCTGACTCCGATTCAGAACTATTGCTTGGAGCAGTCAGACACTTTCTTTTTAATTTGTTCAGAGCACTCTTCGAATAGGTGTGCAGCCTTTTCCAAGCACGAGGCATTTTTAGGTCTTCAAGAATCTAATCGACCAAACAAAAGAAAAATAAATTTGTAGACTAAGATCGTATAATAGCTGTAAATAATTTTTCTCCAGACTCACCGCCTCCGGTCATAAATGGGGTTTATTCGTATGGATTCAATCGACGGTGCTCTCGCCCTCGCCCACGACGCGTTTACGGCACGACGAGCCGCGCTGACCGGAGCGACTCCACCGGACCACGGAGAACGAGAAGTGACTCGTAACGTGTTGCCCGCGTGCTGCTGCGTGAAATAAATTGCGTGTAACCATGACTGCCGGTTGCAGTGTAACCATGACCGCCGCGAGAATAAGGTGTCGGACAGCATTCGGAACGACAAGTCAAACGACGTCCCATGCGTACCTGCTATATACGCAGTGTGCACCGAGGTCCCCGCTGCGGTCCCGTAGGCCCGGGAGCGAGACTATCGGGCGAAATTGCGAATGATTATCCGCGCGCTCGCCGCCAACGCGCACGAGGGACGACGTTTACCGTCGAGCTCTTTCCACGACGTTCGCGGGTTCGGCGTTTTTTTCGGGGACCACTTTATCGTTTCTTCGGGACCCTCACTTACTGTGTTCTCTCTTTCTCGATGTCCTCCTCCTCCTTTTCTTCCGCTTCGTATTAGTGATCGGAGTCACGTCGCTACGCGTAGACAGGGAGACGGGAGCCAATTTGATAAGCGGATCCCGACCGCGATCACCTAGATAACGCGGCCGCGGTCGTGTCGCACACAATAAGGCTAGAATCCGCGATATCCGACGCCGTCGACAGCACAACGCAATGCGCGGATCTCGGACTCGTAACGGGCGCACTGGGACGACTCGAAGAATGCGCGTTGTTTCTCACACGTCGCGGACATCTCGCTCGCTCTCGAGCGACGGTTCACCTCGGCGCTCCCGACGGTAGTGGTGCCGATTACGTTGTCTCGAAAACGCGGTGCACTAACCTCGTCGACCTTTGATACTACGAGATTCCGCGTTCGCGTCGGCACAGCCGCCAATACCGAGTTTTCGCACGGTCCGCGCGCGCGCGTTTGACTCCGTGTGCCGGTGCAATAACAGAAGTCCACTAATCGATGGCATGCGGGTCCACCGAGCGAGAGAGAGAGGCTGAGCGTGCTGCCGTCTCTTTTTAAATATGAGAATTTGACATATTCATTCGCGTCGGTCTTCACAGACAATTCGATATATTTCCATGCCACCTGCGATGATCGCGCGCTCGGTCACTCGCTCGGTTGCTCGCTCGGTCGCTCGCTCGGTCGCTCGCTCGTTGCATAGTAACGATCGTTTGTGTCGTTATCGAAAAGACGTTGACGGAAGGTGTCAAATTCATCTCGATTCGTAGAGACGGAAATAATCTCGTGGCTTATTTATATCCGAGACTGAGTCCAGCTGTGAGTTCTTGCCAATTATTTTCCGTCTTTTGCATTCTCTGCACTATTATTTTGCTTTGCGTGTAACGAGAAAAATAATAAACCCAAAAATGTTTTTTCAAAACAAAAATGGTACGCCAAGACAAAAAAATCCATCCCATAAAAAAAATCCTTGAAATAAAAAACATTAAAAAAATATGGCATAAAAAATTCCTATCAAAAAATCTTTTTCAAAAATATTAAACAAAATCCATTACACTAGCCAAGTAAAAAGTGGTTAACGGATGTAGATGTTTCTTTACAAAAAAAATTGGCGTGCCAGCGGTTTGGTCCTGTCTATTTATTAATTGAATGAAAAAAAAACAAATGTTAATTTAATGTCATAATGTTAATCTTTTTCCGAATATTTGTAGTAACTGGTACAGTTGTCCCGTCCTCCTTTCTCTGGACTAGGTACGGGACCAAACCGCTGGCACGCCAATTTTTTTTGTAAAGAAACATCTACATCCGTTAACCACTTTTTACTTGGCTAGTCTAATGGATTTGGTTTAATATTTTTGAAAAAGATTTTTTGATAGGAATTTTTTATGCCATATTTTTTTAATGTTTTTTATTTCAAGGATTTTTTTTATGGGATGGATTTTTTTGTCTTGGCGTACCATTTTTGTTTTGAAAAAACATTTTTGGGTTTATTTGCTGTCTTTTTGAAATTCAGAGCTTGATTGTACATTTTTTTAAACTAAGTGGGCACCGTTAACTTGCCCACTTCCTTTTTGTTTATCACATATAACCTTAAAAATTGACCTGAAAAACTACAAAGATACCGGTCGTTCCGCCGAGCTCTGCGAACTTGGTTAGAAACACAATTTAATTTCATACACACTACATTATTTTCTCATAACCCAACTAATAAAGACGCGCACATCCGAGACTGTCAAAAAAAAGCCACACTGACAAGATGAGAGCGAGCTGGTCACCTAACCGATCGTCGTGAATTTATCGGCATGCCGTCGCTGTGTACGTGCGACTGTCTGCACGTATATGCGAGGGGACAAATCGGTGCAGTTGTGTGAGTGGGGACAAATCGCAAATACTCCCAGATATCAGCATTGCCGGCACCGATTTTATCGAAACAGGTCTTGTTATGCCGCTCGTCGCGTATCAGTTAGAATACGGACGAAGGATAATATTTATTTAATTATTTTGGGGATCGTTTGTCAATTAAGAGTTGGAACTCACGTGATTACGATTAGTGATGCCGCGAGACAAGACAAGACGAGAATGTGTATTCTCTCGTATTGTATCGACAATTGAATAAAAAATATCGTCTTGTCTCGTCTCGAATATCGAGAGAAAAATCATTTATCGTCTCGCATTATTCTCGACAAGAGACGAATCGTCTCGTCTCGTCTTGTTTCGAGTATTTCTTATTTATAAATTTTAACAAAATGATCAAATACTAATAAAAAAAATGTAATTTTCTCATAAAGTAGGTATGTTAATAAAGAACATAGACATAATGCAGAAACGTATCTGTATTCACTCTCTCATTCGCCTCGCGGTTCTCGAGCTAGCATTACCGAACGCCTCGACTTTGTTTGCAAGAGAAGGAGAGTGCGAGCGAGAACACCGCGTTCGATGCTCCGGTAGTATAACGCCGCGCGTACCAGTGCGAGCGCTACGGCGGTTGCCGAGAGACTGTAGATGTGCAAGTCCCCACGCTCAGCGTCGAGAGTGGGGGGGTCCTTTCTTCGCTCTACGTTGCCGTCCTCCGCTCGAGAACGCAACGTTCGCGCATGGAACGTTCTCGGCCTGCGTGCGTGCATTCGTGGCTCAACCTGAATCTGGATTTTTCGATCTTTATTTTAACGAGAACGTAAAAAAGACGTGAAGTGACGTGTATTCATGATGAAGCGAGCAAGAACAGGCGATATATTATGTGCAAACAATCCGTCTGCAGCATCAACAATAGACGACAAGGACGGTGGCAACGACGCAACGCCGCCGGAAGGTTATGTTGCAGATGCCACTAACGCAATCTCCGAAGCTATGGCCGAGTCCACGTCGACAGCAAGGACCAGTAATCGTTATGGCGAATATTTCACGTTTCAAGTTGTCGACAAAGTCAAGATCGGGATTTGCAAAATGTGCAAAAAAGAAATAAAAATGCAAAATTCCAACACTGCGGGGATCAAATGGCATCTCAAAAATAAACACAGGGGAGTTCACGACCAGCTTTTCCCATCGCCGCCATCAGACAAACAACAAAAAACGCTGGAGGATTCCTTTCGCCAAACAAAGCAAAAGCAGGTAAAAAAAGAATTACCGTGTTGATCGAAAAGTAGACAAAATAAGTATTTAAATAGATGCCTTTTAACGAATATATTTTTTATTTATACATTTGATACGATTCAAGCATTAACATACATTCTCAACAAGAAAAAAAAAATCTTTTTTGATCAGGAAATTCATTTTTTGTATAAAAACAAATATAAAATGGTACGATAATTTTACGTATGTGTGAAACATTCGTAGTTGAACTACAAATAGAGACAAATGATTGTAAAATAAAATTCAACAACAAAAATTATTTACAGGTTCTAACCAAGAAAGGCTTCCACACTCTTCTCGTGGAATGGATCGCGACGAAGTTTTTGCCGCTGAACATGTTCGATGACGATTCGACACAAAGTTTTTTCCGCGCCATCAACCCGGACCTTCAGTTTCCGAAGCGAACGTCGTTGACTGCTATAACGTCATCTACGTACGAAGAAGTTCGAGCAATTGTGATGGATTTATTGAAGACCAACGATTCAAGGATTACTTTCACGGTCGACGGCTGGACATCCATACGATCGAAATCGTATTACGGAGTCACTGCCCACTTTATTGACGAAGACTGGAGAATGCATTCACTGGCAACAGATTTTATACCGAGTCACGGCCAACATTCTGGAATAGACATCGCTGCTATGTTCCACGAAGCGTTGAAAAAATCCGGCCTCGTTAATAAAATTCTGGGCATAACTCTCGACAATGCCTCAGTGAACAACACCTTCATGAAAAAACTCGAAGAAAAACTCCACGAAGAGGATATAACGTTTAATGCTGAGGAACAGCATTTTCGTTGCTTCGCGCATGTGCTGAATTTAGCGGCTCAGGACAATAATCGACAAACAAGTCGACAATAATGAAGATGGAAATTCGAGCGATACGGACACGGAAGACGAGTCTGACGTTGACTGCGACGAAGCAGAATCGAGCCGAAGCGACGACAAAACCGATTTCAACACGACAGCAGAGATTCTCCCGATCGCCAAATTGCGCCATCTGTGTAAGACACTGAAGAAATCCGAGAAGTTAAGGAACAAACTCGGCGCCTACTGCAAGGTTTTTGAGGAGAAGCTGACCGACGTACCTCTGGATGTATCGACAAGGTGGAACAGTTCGCTCGACTTAATTACGGCGGGATTAAAAATGCAAAAGGCCATGTCTGCTCTTGCATCAAACAACGCAGACTTGAAACGCTTCTATATTTCTGAAGAGGAATGGAATGTCCTCTCCATGCTCCAGAAATATTTGAAATGTTTCAAAAAACTGTCAACGACACTGTGTGGCGACCAATATGCCACGCTTCCGTCTGTCGTCGTCGGAATTAACGTTCTTATCGACAGTATTGAGAAGTTGTGCCACGCCCTCGACGAGAAGTCTGATCGGAGCAAAACGGACGAATCTGTGATTCTTGCTTTCCAGGCAGGTCGAGACAAGATATTAAAACATTATGATATGTCCAATTGGATATATTGCGCGGTTTTGATTCTTGATCCTCGCCACAAGCTGGAAACTTTCGACCTGACTTCGTGGGGCAAAGTATTGAAGAAAAAGTCGTACGAAGAATTCGAACGCATTTTCAGAACGAAATACTCCGAGATCACAGACGCAGACGAGACTCAACAGCCTCCGGGACGCGAAAGTGCCAGCGACACGGACGATGATGACTATACTAAAGGAGTAAACGCGCTGTACGCTCCGGCGAAGAATAGTCAAAGTTGGCGAACCGAGCTCGACAACTATCTGCGATTGGACCGCGCTCATCGAAACGTCAACATTTTGGAGTTTTGGAAACAAAACGAAAAATGTTTCCTGCGACTCTCGAAAATGGCTCGTGATTATCTAGCGATTTGTGCATCGAGCGCACCGGTAGAAAGATTATTCTCGCGGGCTGGTCTCATAATAAGGAAACATCGAAACAGATTGAGTAACCAGAACGCAGAAATCCTTCTCTGTTTAAATTCCTGGTTTCAATCCACGTTGTCTACTACGATCAAATCGAAACTAATTTAAAAAAAGATTTGTTCTCGGTTTACTTATCAGAAACCAAATCGAAGCCAAAGTTTACCGTACTAAGCTTAAATGAATCGTACTTTATTTTAACTAATTAGTAGACAAGCAGTACTGATTAATATAAGCATAATTATCTTCTTTTCAAATAAAGATTGTATTTTGCATATGAGCTCTTTGCTTATTTTCGTTTTTTACCGTTACTTTTCTTTTTTTTTTAAATTCTCAACTCATTTATCGACTCTTGACGTTTTTCTCTCGTCTTGTATCGTCTCAACCAAGACGAGAAAATATGTCCTCTCGTCTCGTCTCTCGACTTTGTTGTCTCGTCTCGTCTCGTTTCTCTCGTCTCTCGCGGCATCACTAATTACGATTAAAGAAAAGGTTTATTGCGGTATTTTGATAATAGTCGTTACACTCTTCAACTTATTCAGTCAGCCCGTAATTATGTACTGATAATTAGGATGTGACTGCGAGTCCTCACGTCGGAGACGTCCGACCGTGGTCGTGATGGAAAACAGTCTGAAGATTCGGATGGCAATTGCCAGGGGCGATTGCCGAAAAAATGTGCAATTCTGCTATCGCAAATCGAGTTGGCTCGATCGCAGGTCGATTGTTCCATCGATTGCGACAGCTGCGTCAGCGTATTCCGGCTCGCGAAGACTCGCGGTTGCGCCATGTAGGTTATATTATGTTCGACAATCGTTCGAACATAATTAACGCAATATTCGTTTATCGGGGCGCAACATTCCTCCCCCCTTAAAGGAAAAAAAATCGCGAAGAGATTTTTTTTTCCCACTTAAACATTTTAACATGGTTTCTCGGGTGCATTCGTACTCGAGTACAATCATCGTTGCGCGTGTCAGTCATGCGTCATTTTTCCCAATTGTACATATTAATAATTCCCAACTTAGATATCTAGTCAATTTTCCTGTAGTCATTGGTCGAACTATACGCTCCGAATTTTCTATTTCCCGATCTGCTCTGCAGCCGTTCCCGGCGCTGCGTTATCTGTCTCGCTCGCGACATTTCGAGCTTCGTTCGCGTCCGGCTATGCCGAGGTGTCCGGCAAGGCCGTCGCAGTGTGAATCGCGTTACGCGTTCGTCAGCATTTTTTCCAACGCATAGTAGACCAATGCTACCGGGGTTATTACACTTTATCAAAACAAACTTTCCCCACGATAGTGTCCCTTGCTTATACTATCGTCTTTTTTTTTAACTTCGCTTTTATTCACTTCACTCGCGTATCGAGGGCTCTTGATTTCTCGGGTTTCGAAACACAATTCACGTGACAACCTTTTGTCTACTGTTTTCACTTCCGGGAATGTGACCTTGGAGTCTCGCTTGGCACGATTCTTCCTGCTGTGCAAATCGTAGGACCCTGGGCGATTAATGCGCTGTAACCGTGGATTTTTATTTCCGCGTTTACCTTCGCCCTATCCGTTCAATCACCGTCACCCGAGAGCTGTTGGGCGCCAGCTAATTTTTATTTTTCCGCGAAAGTAGCAAAACGCGTCGCAAAACGTAACTCAAACGAAACTGAAACGGAACTTAATGGCTCGGGTGATTGAACAGACGGTTTACGGTACACCACGGGTCGCTCAGTGTGCAAGGTTATGGAGAGAGGGCATGGGTGGCCAAGTGACGGACGGGTGCGTCACCCGAAAAAGGAAAACGTAACGCTAAAATGAAGTATTTAACAGACGTTCTTTAATGAGTGGGGGGGGGGGGTTCCCTCCCCAATGAGAACTCGGATTATACAAACACGTAAATTCTAACATTTCCGTAACACAAAAAAGAATACGCGGAAAGAAACGAGAGCTCGTGAACGGAGCGGTAACGTGGCGGTAACGTGGCGGTAACGAGACATAATCAGCGGTAACTTACGACAACCTGGAAATAACGAGAAAGAAGCAGCGTTAACAGAGCGATAACGTACCAAGGCGGCAATGCGAACGAGAACTGAGCGGTAACATAATGATAACGTAGCAAAAGGAACGATAGCAAAACGAGAGCGTAGCAAAAAGAGCGGTAGCATAACGATAACGTAGCAAAAGGAACGATAGCAAAACGAGAGCGTAGCAAACGAGCGGTAGCAGAACGATAACATTATTCGCCGAACGGTAACATGGCCGTCGGCGCGGCCGAAGCCGCGCCGAGAGCGCGAGAACACGAGAGCGCTAAGCCAAACCTGCTGGTCCGGCAGTCGAGAGCAGAGAGAGAGTCCGCGTGGGGCGAGAGCACCGCGTGAGCTGCGAGCATGCGCGCTCGGTCCTTCCCCCACTCTACCCCTAAACTACGATCGCCGCGGAGCGGCGAGCGTATTACCCGACCCGAAAACGTAGCTAAACGGGAATTTGACCGAGACGATGTTCGCTCGGGAAAGTTTCCGAATCAGCGCGGCGGTTTTCAAACAGATTTGCTCTCCGGGGCGGATGAGAAAATAATAAACGTAACAACGAAACCTTAAATAAACGTAAACGGTAAACGGAAACGGAAATGCGATCTGGCGATCCGCAGCAGTCGAACGATCGCGAGTTCGCCACTGCGGCCTTCCAACGGGAAACGTAACTTAACCCAATATTTTTCTCATCCACCCGCAACAAGGGAGCGTCGGAATTTCACCGATCCTTTGCAATAAAATATTGATACACCTGAGAGGATCTCACCGAATGCGTCGGGTAGCCGCTGTGTTGGCTCTGAACCGCGACGAACTCGGTGACCTGACCGCGAGATCGCAACTAATTCCATATACGAGAACTCCGAAATCTAAACATAATATCGATAACTGACGGTAACGTGAACGATAACGGATAACAAGATAAATGCGATAACTCATAACGAAAAATATTATTCGGGAACGGAAGATTTGTGATGTGCTAACTCCAATGAAGCCGAAAAATCAGAGGGCCGCCTTCGTTGTTCGATGGCTATGGCCTTGGGACAGGGAATCGCAGAATTCCTGTCACAGCGCAAATCCCTACCAAAGCCAGTATCCCTAATATCTTTTATATTTCGCGGAGTGTCGGACTCTAAAACTTTATCGCTCACGCTGCGTCCCCCCTCCTTCACCGCCTTGTTGTGTTGCACTTCCGTCTTCGGCTTACGGAATTGTAGATCTTCCCGTCGCTGATTTCGGTTCTCAGGGACTTCCGCGAGGATCTCCCAATATGCGTCGATCGTAGACAATGTACGGCACGTGGCCCTGGTGTCGGATGTCACCAGCGGTGCGCCTTCAGTTACGTCGACGGACGGAATGTCAGAGTCGCTGGCCGTTACGGTTGCTACGGGCGTCATGTCCTCCAAGTCGCCCAGCGTTCGTCTACCGGCTGGCACACTTATTTTTGCATCGTCTTTTATTTTCCTGACGATGATAAGCGTGCTTAGTCTCAGCAACCCCAACGTTCGCTTTTTGGCCTTAACAACGTCCTTGTTGTTCGCCGTATCCTGCTCGTTCTCGCGAGAGTCTGACGACTGTCCACTCTCATCTCGTGACTGTCGCGTTTGCCGCTTCTCGGCGTTTTCCTTTTCCGATCGCTTTCGGCACTCTTTCCAACTGTGACCTTTATGGTTGCAGTAGTTACATATCATGTTGACCTGATTTATCTTCTTATTCTCAGCCGTAGGCAATTTTCGTCTGCCCGGATCTTCGCAATCCCGCGCCATGTGACCGGCTTTCCCGCAGTTGTAGCAGGTCCTCTCGCTCGCGTCCTGGCTACTCGCTGACTTCCTTGTGCCGTTGCTTCGGCCGCTCCCATCCCTCGCGTTTACCGTCTGAGCCAATTCGATAGCACCCGCCATCGAATCGTGCAGGGTGGTGTAATTTCGTGCACGCACCAGAATCTGCACTTGCCCGAGTAAACCGCGTTCAAAGGTGGCTTGAGTTTGTTGGCGGGTGACTTTCTGCACTGCCCGCGCTTCCACTTCTGTTGCAAGTCCTTCGCAATTTTTCTCCGACATTTCGATCGTGATTTTTTCCACACGTGCGGCAAATTCACTGACATCCTCCCCGGGTTGTTGCCTCATGTGGCAGAACTCCTCCTGCAGGGCAGGCAGTGATTTTTGCTTTCCGTAAAGAGCTTCCAGCTCTTCGCCGAGTCGTTCCAGGCTGAGAAACGACTTGTGCTTCAGTTCCTTCGACGCCCGGCCACAGAGTTTATTGCTGATAACTAGTTCGAGCAAAAATTCTCGGTGATCCGGTTGAACTCGTCGGAAAACAGTCCGACACGAACGCATAAACCCGTCAAGTTCGCCTGCGTCGCTGCCGTCGAATTCCTTGATCAGCTTTATTGCCGATTCCGCCGTTACCGTCGGCCCAGAAATTGGCGCGTCGCGGCGGGCTTCTCCGTATCGTGGTCCCCTTGACTGCGACCTCCTTCTGTACGGCGAATCTCGCCGACTGCGTGGTGACTCCCGTCGACTGTCTGGCGAACCTTCTCTCGCGGGTGCTCCCTCTTGGTGCGGCGACCCTGAGAGTTGTCTCTTCAGCTTTATCCGCTTCATCTCCTGGATCATTTCCTCGACCCGTTTCTCGAGTATCAGAATATACTCCGTTTCGTCACCGTTTGCTTCTCGCAGCGTGCGAGACAACAGCTCGCGGGATTCCGGTGACGCGTATCGTTGCGGCACCTCGCGTTCTCGCCGTGCCTCTTCCGCGTCGCGTCGTCGACGTCGGTCCCGGGAAATCAACCTGCGTCTCCCCTCGCGCGACCTACCGCGCGGTATTGCCCCCGGATTCCCGGTGGGGCTTCCGTATCTTCCCGTCGCGTTCGATTCCTCTGGTAGGGGCGAATTTTGCAGATTCTCCCTCATCTGCGCGATTTCTTCGTCCACCATGTCGTCGGAAACGAGGGGTACCAGATCGCTTGGTCCTTCCGCCATATCCGTATCTTCCGGATTGCTGTCCCCGAAGGATGTCCCTCTCCGGGTATTTACGCCAAATTGCAGATTGAATCTGTGTGCGATTAAGGTTTGTCTGCGCGCGGGTATTCGACCGGTGGGCGATAACTCACCTAAGGCGCGTCTAGCTCGTAGGGTTATATCGCCGAGTGCTGCCTCTACCCCGGTCGTAGGACTAACCGCCTCGCCCGGCAAGGTAGAGTCCAGCGAATTACCCCGGCGCAATGGCACTCCCGAATCGTCACCCGGCATGTGACGCTACGCGAAGTTTAACTGCCCTAGCTGGCCCAAAACGTTCGCGGATTTTTCCGCGAAATTTCTTTTACACTTTGCGTTTCTACGAAAAAATTTTCCCTATCGACTCGCTTCGGTAGTTACGGAAATGCGGTAACCGCCACTTACGGGATGGAGAGAAGCTGCGTTTTCTCGCCGATTCCTGCCTCGTCCTGCGGTTCCCGTGTCGTCGTCGTATCTTGTCGGCTCTGGCTGCCGGTTTTTCGGACGCTTCCTTCCTTCGTGATTGGTCCGCTTCCTCGTTGATTCCTCCTCTGGGTGCGTCACTTACTCGTCCGTAGCACCATCGGATCAACGTCTGCGTGTTGACCGGTACCAGGCTATCTGCCCCGACGTCTGCGTGTCTGGCTTAGCGCTGGGTTTTACTTCACAATTGCGTGAGTACTCGTTCCCTCACGGCTTACGCTATTATCACCGTAACTTTTCTGTTAATCTTCACGTTGACAGATCCCACCGCTGCCACCAAAATGTTATGCCGCTCGTCGCGTATCAGTTAGAATACGGACGAAGGATAATATTTATTTAATTATTTTGGGGATCGTTTGTCAATTAAGAGTTGGAACTCACGTGATTACGATTAAAGAAAAGGTTTATTGCGGTATTTTGATAATAGTCGTTACACTCTTCAACTTATTCAGTCAGCCCGTAATTATGTACTGATAATTAGGCTCTGACTGCGAGTCCTCACGTCGGAGACGTCCGACCGTGGTCGTTTTGGAAAACGGACTGAAGATTCGGATGGCAATTGCCAGGGGCAATTGCCGAAAAAATGTGCAATTCTGCTATCGCAAATCGAGTTGGCTCGATCGCAGGTCGATTCCTCCATCGATTGCGACAGCTGCGTCAGCGTATTGCGGCTCGCGAAGACTCGCGGTTGCGCCATGTAGGTTAAATTATGTTCGACAATCGTTCGAACATAATTAACGCAATATTCGTTTATCGGGGCGCAACAATCTCATTAAAAAGATAAAAATAAATAAAAAATATTGGCGCTGATACATTTTGCGTCCGTGACGTGTTGCTTAAGAATATTAGAGTTAAAGACGAGATGTGAGTGAGGAGGTAACGCGCCTTGCACGTATATGCGAGGGGACATTTTCGTGCCGATGTGCGGACGAACATTTTTTGACAGATTCTGAATTTCAAGTGGCCAGATATTAGCATTGCGGGCATCGATTTAATTGAAACAGGGCTCATTAGAAAGAGAAAAAAAAAAAAAAAAATATTGGACCTGACACATTTAGCATCCGCGAAGTTTTGACTGAGATAATTCGGGTTAGATTTCGTAGCAGACGAAAAAGAGGCGAGCTTGCTGTAAATAAGAGTGCGGTAGCGTCTCGGTCGTGAAGCATACAAGTTTTTTTTTATCTTGGCGTCGAGACGCTACCGCGTCTCTTGATATGAGAAAAACGTGGCACTTTTCTCACGATGCGCTTACATTTTTAGGCACTCACGTTTTAAGAAAACGCACCAAGAGTGCCTATTGAATTCGCTGTCCAAGGGTGTAAATACGTTTTTTAAGGAAAATGTTAATATAATTTTATTTTATCCACTACTTTTTAGTTCACATTTCTTAAGCATGCTAAAATACATATTCTTGACATAAAATAATAAGGAATTTGCATTACTAAAGACATTTTTTCCTTCAGACAAGATTTTGTGTTACCCGGACGTCCGTATCACTTAGTGGCTCTGGACTGAACAGAACGAACAAGTTGAAATTTGGAATATTTCTTAGTCTAGCACTGGGAAGTATGCCCATGAAGTGTGTTAATTTTCCAATCATTTTATACAGGAGTTCACTTGAAGAAATTTGCACTTTTGGTCGTCAAGTTGTATACGGGTCTCAATCTTGGCCATCGATGGAAGAATTTGGCTGAAACTTGCTGCATAATTCTAATTCAACTTAATCTTGATGCACTTTTTTTAGTTTTTTTTCTTACACACTTTTTAAGTGGTGAATACCTAAGACACTCAAATCATTAAATTGAAAATTGTGTCCGGCTGTCAGTCTTCGCAGTCAATAAAGTAATTTGACTAAAACTTGCAGCGTTCTCATATTTTACCTTAATTCAAATGTATCTTTCCTCATATTAGCCCTTAGATCATTTTAGAATGATGATTACCTACCATAATAGAATCAAAATATTCAATTTTAATTAATTTCACAATTATGATAACAATAATATTTTTCTCTTCAAAATAATTATCCGCTGTACATTCCACATATTATAATGTCAAAATAATTGATTCCGAAATGATTTTTCAATTTTTATATTTATTAATTGCACTGATACAGTTTTATTGTATTATTAATTCATAATTAATATACCAAACCGAAATATGAGTATAAACATAACCTAAACACAAAATTCGTAAAACATATTGACACCTTCTCTACGGAACTATATATGTTTGAAATGTATATTTTTCATTAAATTATTCGTTATTTTTTATTCACTGGCACTCATAACTGTATTCACTATTTATTGTCTGGTTTCGTCTGTAAATTTTCACTTGTCACTGCTAATGTTTTTGTCAATTTTATTTACTCATTGTAAATCATCACGTAATTACCATATAACACCTGCATTCATGATTTTATTGATTTCTAACATTTTTTTACACTCAATTATTAAATTAATTAACTACTATAAAAAAATAGAACCCAACAAATTCAGGTTTTTCACGATTGTCACCTGATTCATAATTCACGCCGCGACCGCAATCGCGCTGACGGCTTGCCGTCACTCGACCAAAAAATACGATTGCCGAACGTACTAAACGCGCGAATTTATAAATGCCGATTGACCGTTCACCCGAATGAGAAAAGATCTGACGAGTCATAATACCGAAATATTTATTAGCCGAACGGTGAAAACGCCGAAAAGTTTTTATGCCGAACGGATGAAAATACCGAATTTCATTTCAACAGAATTGTAATGTTCCCGAATGCACCATTTGCCTGAATGTATCGAACACTCGAAAGTCCGTTCTCCCGAATGGGATTTTGACAGAAAATATTTTTCACTTAAGTAGAGTTCTTCATTACCGACACATGCTTCTAACCATGTCGGTATATTGGAGTTCTAGAATTCGATCTATAGTCGCCTCGTCCACAGATAGTTTTCGTCTCTTAATAAGCTTAATAATCATTACATCATGTGGATATTGACTGGTTAATTAAGGGGCTGCTGGAATAGATTTTTTTACCGACTGGTCGGTAAAAAAGTACGGTTTCGTAGTTTACGGTTTACGTCGTTATTGTATTACAAAAATGTCTCAAATTGCACAGGATTATAATATCAACATAGGCGCATCAGCGTAGACTCGAATTTTGGGTGAAAACGCTTGAAAAACAAAGAAAATCGTAAATTTGTAAGTCTATCGAAAACCAATATGGCCGCTAGAACTGTCAACTGTCACCTTTTTCGTATTATACAGGGTGTATCAGAACTTCTAGTTCATCAATTGGATTTAGGTAGATAATGACAAGGCGAACAAAAAATCATTAGGGTAAAATGTTCTCCGGTCAAAATTAACCGAGTTATTAGCGTTGCAAGTAGAACTAATTTATTGCAGAAAATATAGCGGAACTGGTGAGTGCAACTGGCGAGAGTCACTTATTTAACGCGCTCGACGCGCGAACGCGAGCGCGCCGTGCCACCGCGTGGTGTCAGTAGTCAGGGCCTCGCTGACAGACCGATCAGACAGATCAGCTGATGGAACCTGCGGTAAACGAGCACTTGAGCAATGCGCTGTTCGAGGGAAGAAACGACGAAAGGGGTTTCGTTAAATAATTAATTAGTTGAAACAAGGCAATACATTTTTTAAACAGTTCAACAGTTTAATCAATCAATCAAAATAACCAATTTAACCAAAATAATCAAAATAATCAATTAAAATAACAATGTTTAACCCATTAACGGCTAATGAGACACTGGGATTCAATCGAGACGCAAGACGATATACGAGCACCGCTTTAGTGTCCGCAAAGGTGCGCGACGATAACGTCGCTCTATCTGCCCGAGCAGCAGTGATTATAGCGAGCGATACACGCGATCAAGGCGCTCTCGTACGTGTACGCGACGCCCTGCACGCCGAGCTCGTCGCCGAATTTCGTCCTCTCCCTGAGCTGCGCATCCAGCGTTTCGCACTGCGCACTCTTTGCCTCCAGTTCGCCTTCCAGAGCTACGCACTCGGCCGTCTTGACATTCAGATCGTCGAAGTGACTCGACAATCGTCTCTGCTACTCCTCCGTTTCGTCCGCGTGTCTGGTCTTGACCCCCGTCAATAAGTCGCGGTCGCGTTTAGAGCAAATGCTGAAAGTGGCCGCCGTTTACGAAGACGCACATGCGTGCACGTAAAATAAAATTCCTTATTGTTCGATGGAGCATCTCCCTCGTCACCGATTGAAGCGCCGCATCAATCCTCGCGCGGAGGTCTTCCTGATTCTCCGGAAGCGTGGGGCTATACACACCGGCCTTAACATGACCCCACAGAAAATAATCTAGTGGATTAAGATCTGGGGACCTTGCGGGCCAGTTCAGTGTGCCGCCTCGACCAATCCACCGATTCGGAAACGTTTCGTCGAGGTGTTCCCTCACAATCTGTCCAAAATGTGCCGGCGCTCCATCGTGTTGGAACCACATCCCCATGCGATTGATGAGTGGAATGTCGTCCATCACTTCCGGCAACTTCTCCTGGAGGAATTGGAGGTAATTGACCTGCCCCAATCGCATTGGGAGTTCATATGCACTTGTCTGTAAAACAAATATAATTTTTATTTAGATATCAAGGTGTGCGTGTGTGCGAGCGTGTGTAATTTAAGGGGACTAGGCATCGAGATTTATTTTTTTTTTACTATTTTTTACTATTTACATGGCTATCTTTAATTGTTAATAGCCAAAGTTCCAATAAAAACGTTGCAAAAAAGAAAATGGATGTGTGTCGATTCGCTTTTACACAACCGCCATTTGAATTTTTTTGCGTTTTCGGCCGAATCTCGATGCCTAATCCCCTTAATTATTATTATTATTTCATTAAATTACCAAATGTTCTCCAATGATCCCGCACCAGATGTTCGATGAGTAGTGGATCTGGCGGCTCCGGACTCGCACAGCGTGCGGGTTCTCCTCCGCGTACACATGCTCGTTGTGACAGTTCCGGACACCACTCTGATTGAAATTGGATTCGTCGGTAAGCAAAATCTTGTCAATAAAACTGTTGTCTTCTTCGAAAAGTCGAACAATTTCTTCACAAAAAGCGAGTCGATTCTCCCTGTCCCCGTCGTAGAGTTCCTGTACCGCGCACCGATGATAGGGATACAGTCCGTTACGCCTTGTTATCCTATTGACAGCGCTATGACTTATCCCACACTCGCGGGCGACGATGCGCGAACTCGAGCATGGATTGTTCGCGAAACACTCCAAAACATTCTCTTCTACAACGACTGCTTCTGGAGCAGGCCCTCCGTTCGCGCCACGACGAGGCATCACGTTGCCCGTCGCGGGTAATCGCTGCGCTGCGGCTATGATCACCGGACCACGCGGAAATCTTTGACGTCTGGGGAACAAATCGCGGAAGCGTGCCGCGGCACGACGCCCGACACCTTCCGCCCACGCCAAACAATTTACCATATCAAGATATTCTTCTTGAGTGTAATCCATCTCGTCCGACAATACGAAAAAGACTGATGCAAATGATCGCGAAGGGGAGGAGGAGGTAGCGTTGTTTGCATCGGGCTGAAAAAACAACGTCGCATCGAGATAAAAAAAAAAGTACCGACGAGAAAATTCGAGAAAAAAAATACATTTTCGCACCGAGACCCGCGCCGACCGACGCCGAGCAACCAGATGACTCTGCGAACGTCCCAGCCTCGAATTATGCTGGGAGGGGGATTACACAGGCTCCAATTATTATTAAAAAAAAAAAAAAAAAAAAAAAAAAAACACAGCTTCCACCGATTATTTTGACCGTCGAACATCCGAATAAGTGTCAAATAAAGTCGAATCAAGTCTAATTAAACAATAATTTCGAGAATATATTAACGAGAAAAGGTAAATACATTCCTCCCCTAACAGAGCCAAAGCATTCATTTCGCCGTTTTATTATTCTTCAGCCGGTCGCGCTCGTTATTGCGACGCGGGAGCGCAATTTCATACAGTGTCCGAGAATGAGCGCGCGGCGTGGACAGTGGACACTTTCGTCATTTTTCCTCTCGGCTCTTCCTGACGGTACGACATAAAAATTTCATCGTCGTTTGATAACTTTCGCTGTCCATTTTCGGAGTAGCGTTCATTGATACGTAAGCTGAAAAATACGGTAAGTAGATAAGTAAAATCTATTGGTACTACGTACACTGCCAGGTTTAAAAAAAAATATTACTCTCAACGGCATCGTACGCCTCTCTCGGGATGCGCTGCAACTTTTCTCGACCCGTTGGGGACATGCCGGCTAAATTATCTTCGCCGACAATCATTCGCATCAAGCGGCATGCAAGTTTCCCGGATTTTCGTTGATACTGGCATGTCCAGCGTCCGAGATCAGTTTTTTTAACGAAAATCTTGCTTCCGGGTATTATCTCAACCTGGAAACGATGATAATTAGTTACAATATTTATTATTATTGTTGACAAATTATCGCCAATGTAAGTATTGAAACTAAGTCATTGACAATTGTTTGTAATTAAAAATATACAAACCTTCGTTGGACCTGGGACCAACGCCGTTTTTAGCATCCCCGCGTTCCTTGCAGCAGTAACGGCAACGGCAGCGTCGGAAGAAGAGACAGGAGTAGCGTCGGAAGAAGCGCTGGATCGAGCGTCGAGAGCAGCATCCGAATACGCAGATGGACCAGCTCCACGCGTTCGAGCGGGCGTGGGCTGAACCGCCACAGATGACATTACCGAGAGCGGCGAAGCTTCGGGTAAAGATGAGGATGAGGCAGGCGATGGTCGATGAATGGGGCGAGCGACAACTTCGCAGGCTCCAGCTCCGGCACGGCGACTATCAACGACGCGGGACGCTGACACGATCGGTGGCGTAGCGGTGGGATGACCGAGCGGCGGTCGCACGATCTCCGGTGGCACGCAGGCGGAAGCAATATCGATATTATCGTGGGGGGAAGCGACAGGAGCAGCAAAAGATGCAGTGGCACCACTTCGACGCGATCGCGCGCACGTGGACCGAACCACCGTAGGGACGGGAGCAGCGTCGATAGAATCGATGGGAGAGGCAGCGAGAGAAGCGACGGAAGAGGCGACGGAAACTCTCGACATCTTTTTTGCCTGTTTTGCCGTGTACACTGCTCCATCCTGCGTCACGTACAGTGACTTAAGGTACTTTTTGTTGCCTGTGATAAGTCACATTCGTATGAATAAATCGCATGAATAATTTTTTTTATCGCGGCTGCTAATTTTTTCACTTACCATTTTTTCGCAGCACTTTTGCTGGATAGTATTCTCGGCCGTTTAATGTACCGAGCGTTTGTCCGTCGTTTCCAGTCTTCACGCTTTTCGCACTCACGATGCTTGTGGTCGCATTTTCCCAAAAAATAAGAAAATACATCGCCGTTATTTGTCCGTTGTAATTCTGATGACGGATCGGAGTAATGTGTGACAGCCGCGAAAAAAAACAATTGAGCTGTGAATCCGGTTGATCGTTTTCTTGCTCTCACGAGGAAAGACCGGCGAAAAGAATTCGAAAGTTCGAATAGTATTTATTGGAGTATGAAAACTCTATAAAAAACGCTTTTAAATAATTTGATGTAATAAAACGTTGTATTGTTTTTTTTCCACTCCCAACGGTAACCAAATATCGCCGGAATGCATCGCTGTGATCGATTAAACACCCGGGCCGTCTCGAATCAACCGGAAAACACCTTCTCACGAGTCTCGAGGGCTTCCGCGGCGCATTTTACAAGCTGCACCTCGTCGACGTCCGCGCGCCGCGAAGGAATTCCCGGTTAAACCTCGCTATCACCTGACTCGCCTGTGCCTGAAGTGAGAGCATGTTGAGAGAAAGGTGAGAAGAAAGTGAGGGCATGTTGAGAACAAGGTGAGAAGAAAGTGAGGACATGTTGAGAACAAGGTGAGAAGAAAGTGAGGGCATGTTAAGAACAAGGTGATAACAAAGTGATGGCATATTGAGAACAAAGTGATAAGAAAGTGAGAACATGTTGTGAACAAGGTGACAAGAAAGTGAGAGTATGGTGAGGATAAGGAAAAAACAAAGTGAGTGGATGTTGTGAACAAGGTGATCATAAAATGAGATCATGGTCATCTCGTAATAGCCGAGGTTTTATCCGGGAGGACGAGCAACAGACCCGGGCCGATCCTAAAATTAGAAAGTCTCGTCTGGCAGGGGGGGAGGGGGGGGGGGGGGGTAGGGCAGAAAGGAATGTATTAATTTTTTTTTTCAGGTTAATTAAATGTATTAAATTTTGTTTTTTTCATTTTATTTTTTTTTTATTTAATTTAATTTGGTTGAATTAATCCTAATTAATTTATGTATTTTTTCTAATAATAATAAAACCCGATGTGTTCGTTTGTCGCAGATTCCATCAGCAGATCTGTCTGATTGGTCTGTCAGCGAGGCCCTGACTACTGACACCACGCGGTGGCACGGCGCGGTCGCGTTCGCGCGCCGAGCGCGTTAAATAAGTGACTCTCGCCAGTTGCACTCACCAGTTCTGCTATATTTTCTGCAATAAATTAGTTCTACTTACAACGCTAATAACTCGGTTAATTTTGACCGGAGAACATTTTACCCTAATGATTTTTTGTTCGCCTTGTCATTATCTACCTAAATCCAATTGATGGACTAGAAGTTCTGATACACCCTGTATAAATATTTCCAGGAATCCCATACGAAAAACGAGAATCTACGCCGATGCGCTTACATTGATATAATAATCTTGTGCAATTTGAGACATTTTTGTAATACAATAACGACGTAAACCATAAACTACGAAACCGTACTTTTTTACCGACCAGTCGGTAAAAAAATCTACTCCAGCAGCCCCTTAAGAGGCGAAAACTATCTGTGAACGAGGCGGCTATAGATTGAATTCTAGAGAACTCCAATATACCGACACAGTTAGCTGCATGTGTCGGTAATGAAGAACTCTACTTAGGTGAACAAGTGAATATTTTTCCACTGCGTACTTGACTTTGGCTATAACTTACAGCGTACTCATATTTTATCTCAATTCAGATATTTCTTCTCTTATATTTGCCATAAGATCATTTTAGAGTGATAATTACCTACATTAATACATTTTAATAAAATAATTTTTATTAATTTGATACTTATTACGAAGGAAATTCAAATAAATATCGTGGACTATTAATCACTAACAAACACTAATTACAAACTATCAAACGATTCCGCGTCACTTGTGTACGAATTCACTGACATTGTTTTTTGGTAAGTTTACCGTTCCAGGATTTTACGGTAATTCCACATCTCTAGTCTCGAGACAAGTCCAAGTACCGTGGAACCTCTCATAGCGTACCAAATGCGGGGACATGTACGCTAAGTGAAGAGCTAATCAGGCACGCGAAACGTTCGTGCCTCTCACTCTCTCTCGCAAAATCGTCCAATCACAGCGCTGGTACGTTTCCCAATGTACGTTATGAGGGTGTGCGCTATAAGAGGTTCCAGTGTAGACAAAACCTACTTTACCGACCGACACGAGACGCTTCAAGACTCTTTTACCGGAGACACCGTGTTTTGACCTCATTTCGATTGACACACATCGATAATATAAATGAATAATGTATATTTTATATTGAATTATTTCTTATTTGCTTATTTTCACTGGATATTATCACTGCATTCGCTGTTTTTTGGTCTGTTTACGTCTCTGAATGTTCACCTGCCACTGTGGCTGATGTATCTCTCGATTTAATTTATTTATCATAAAACAATCGTAGTCACCAAATTACCACTGCGTTCACGGTTTTATTAATTTCTTATATCTTTTTTTTTTAACGATAACCCTTCTTTACACTTTATTATTAAATAATTCAACTATAATAAGAAAGTAGAACTTAATGGGAATTTACGCCTTTTCAAGAGACACGATAGCGTCTCGAGACAAGTCCATTTACCTACCTTACCGACCGAGACGAGACGCTCTAAGACTCTTTTACTGGAGACACCGTGTTTTTTGACGTCATTTCGATTGACACACATAGAGATTTGAAATAACGGTAATGTTTATAGCAGTTCAGAAGACCAAGAAATAACCGTCATTTGACGGTTTTGTGACGTCATTTTTTGCCTATTTGGTCGGAGTAAAAATGACGGTCATTTCGACAAGCGTCATGTGACGGTCCAAACGGTTTTGTGACGGTCAAATGACCGTCACAAAATGCATCTCGCCTAATTCGGAAACACGAAAGTGACGGCCACTTTTGTGTCAATTGACGAAATCGAAAAAATGGATAGCATTCTACATAGTAGGGATGGGCGATCTTCGTAGATTAATCGACGTTCGGTGTTGTTTTTTATGAAACATCGACTAAAAAAAATCGAATATCAACCGTCGGTATTTTATCATCACTACTATACCGACCGATAACTCAACATCCTAGGGCCTTGGGTCCTCGTTGTATTTGGTCATTTCTTGTGGCCTCGCTGCCTGCGTTTTGAACGCGATAAATTTATACTCCACATTTTATATTGACCATTTTATGGGTCATTTTCTATTGATTCGAATGACTTTTTATTTTTTGAAAATGACCGACATTGAACATCACAGAATTATATAGATATGAAAATACCGGTATTTTTATTTTTGGTAAAATAATAATGTAACTACCGTACCTTTACCGTCTTTTATCCACATTTTTAGGCACTCACGTTTTAAAAAAACGCACCAGGAGTGCCTATTGAAATCGCTTTCCTGGGTCTAAATTAGGTTTTAAAGGACAAAAATTGATATATTTCAAATGTATTAACTTTTTTTAGTTTAGATATCTTTAACATAGTAAAATACATATTCTTGACATAAAATAATAAGGAAATTGCATTACTAAAGATATTTTTTACTGCGGACCAGATTTTGTGTTACCCGGACGTCCGTATCACTCAGTGGCTCTGGACTGAACAGACCGAACAAGTTGAAATTTCGAATATTTCTTAGTCTAGCACTCGAAAGTATGCCCATGAAGTATGGTAATTTTCCAATAATTTTATACAGGAGTTTATTTCAAGAAAATTTGGGTTTTTGGGTCTCAAATTGTGTCCGGAGCCCAATCTCCGCTGTCAACCCAAGAATTTGGCTTAAACCTGCTACAAAATTCTAAAATACCTTAATTCTCATACACTTTTTTTAATTTTTCCCTTACACTTTTTTCAAGGGGTGAATACCTATCACCAAAATTAAAAAATTACATTTTTAATTACGCATATGTGTACAAGTGAATATTTTCCCACTGCGTACTTGACTTTGGCTATAACTTGCAGCATACTCATATTTTATCTCAATTCAGATGTTTCTGCTCTTATATTTGCCATAAGATCATTTTAGAGTGGTAATTACCTGCATTAATACATTTTAATTAATTAATTTTTTTTAATTTGGCACTTACGTCAACAAAAAATGTTTTTTTCTGAAAAATCATTACCCGCTGCACATGTTAGAAGTTAGAAGGTCGAAATAGTTGATTCCCCAATGATTTCTTCATCAGTATATTTATTAATTGCACTAGTACACTTTAATTGTGAAGATAATTTATATTTAATACACCAAACTGAAATATGAGTGAACATAACCTAAACACAATATTCGTAAAACATGTTGACAAGCACATTATTATCAGAACTATACGCTTGACGTGTATATTTTTTATTAAATTATTTGTTATTTGCTAATTTCTACTGGCACTTATTACTTTTTTCGCTGTTTTTTCGTCTCTTTTCGTCTCTAAATGTTCACCTGTCACTGCAGATGTATCTCTCGATTTTATTTACGTGTTCTAAATCACCACGTAATTACCACATAACAACTGCATTCACGGTTTTCTTAATTTCCTAAATGTTTTTTTGCAAAACGACAACGTTTTTTACACTTAATTATTAAATTAATTAACTATGTTAAAAAAAATAGAGCCGCAATCGCGTTGACTTTAACTTACTCTGGTAAAAGAGTCAGTTCTCAGTGGTCTGGTCAGAGCTGTGGCGCGCGTGTCGCCTATAAAAAAAAACTTTATATACAACTATCTTTCCATAAATTTGTGATTGAACAATAAGATACGTATTGGATAAACGTGTAAACAATAAATGAATAATTAATTATCTTTGAATACAGCATTTCATAATAATACATGAAAAAAAAAAAAAAAAAAAAAAAAAAAAATGCGAGCTGTACACCTATCTAGTTGTAAATGACCGGTCATACTTTTTTGTGACCGTAAATTTACCAAAAAGAAAAGTGACCAGTAATTTCACATCTAAATAGTTGGATTTACCATATTTTTACGGTATGATTATCGAAAAAATTTGTGACGGTAATTCCACAACACCTGATTGCGCGAAATAAAATGACGTCATTTTACGGTAAAAATACGGTAATTTTTTGGTAAGTTTACCGCTCCAGGATTTTACGGTAATTCCACATCTCTAGTCTCGAGACAAGTCCAAGTACCGTGGAACCTCTCATAGCGTTCGAAATGCGGGGACAAGTACGCTAAGTGAAGAGCCAATCAGGCACGCGAAACGTTCGTGCCTCTCACTCTCTCTCGCGAAATCATCCAATCACAGCGCTGATACGTTTCCCAATGTACGCTATGAGGGTGTGCGCATAAGAGGTTCCAGTGTGGACAAAACCTACTTTACCGACCGACACGAGACGCTTCAAGACTCTTTTACCGGATACACCGTGTTTTGACCTCATTTCGATTGACACACATCGGTAATATAAATGAATAATGTATATTTTATATTGAATTATTTGTTTTTTGCTTATTTTCACTGGATCTTATCACTGCATTCGCTGTTTTTTGGTCTCCCTGGTAGGACGGTACACGATCGATTACACGATAAAATGAATGGACAAATGCACGTTCAAATACGCGCGTGTAATGTCTTCATCTATTTTACCGTATAATTTTTAGAAAATACACGGTCAGATTTTTTTGGACCGTGTATTTGTGCGTTCATTTGTACGCGCATTTGCGATTAAATCCACGGCGCCCGGACCCTGTATACTTGTGCGTTTATTTGTACACTATCCGTCAATGATGCCTGTTTGACGTTTTGAGCGTTATTTTTCCCATCTATGTGACTGCTAGTTTCAGACTGAAGGTTGCCGTGAACCCGCTCGCGCCAAACATCCCTAGACGGACACTATCGATATAGCCGAACAAATATCAGTTCATATTAGACGTGTCAGACGTGATAAACGGTTTCGCGACAGCGCATAGCAATAACCTCCACCTTCTCATCCGAAAGCGAAGAATTGCTATGCATACTTATTGATAACTTGACGTCCGTTGATACTGAGTGTCCCACTGTGAGACGAGAAGTATAGTGACACGGAAAGCGGATTTAATTAAAGGTAGGTAACCTTCAATTACGGCGATTGCAGCTCCTTCCACTCGTGGTTAGAAGGAGCTGTTTTTTCATTTCATATATTCCATCGCAAAACGTCCCGAGTGGTTTGCTTGAAGAATCCATATCGCCTCAGTGACACTTCCGTAGAGTTAATTTTTCTGCGAAGCTTCATCCGACGTCGGAACCGGTGAATGCGGCTCCTTCCACCTTTGGTGGGAGCAGTCGCATTCACAGTTTTTTTCTTTTTATATTTTCTAGGACCGAACATATGTGTGATATCGGTATTCTTTGAGCCCCATCGGTGCGCATACATTGCAATTCAGATTTACTAAAGTTTCTATGATGCTTTTGAAGCTCAACCTCAAAATATTAGAAAATTTTCAAAGATTAATGTAAACGGATTAGAATGCCTTGTAAATTTTACTGTCTCGTTAAAAATAAGCTTTCCGAGAGCAGTT
>CAXITY010000059.1:0-38431 GCA_964034905.1 Itoplectis maculator
TTAGGCACTCACGTTTTAAGAAAACGCACCAAGACTGCCTATTGAATTCGCTGTCCAAGGGTGTAAATACGTTTTTTAAGGAAAATGTTAATATAATTTTATTTTATCCACTACTTTTTAGTTCACATTTCTTAAGCATGCTAAAATACATATTCTTGACATAAAATAATAAGGAATTTGCATTACTAAAGACATTTTTTCCTTCAGACAAGATTTTGTGTTACCCGGACGTCCGTATCACTTAGTGGCTCTGGACTGAACAGAACGAACAAGTTGAAATTTGGAATATTTCTTAGTCTAGCACTGGGAAGTATGCCCATGAAGTGTGTTAATTTTCCAATCATTTTATACAGGAGTTCACTTGAAGAAATTTGCACTTTTGGTCGTCAAGTTGTATACGGGTCTCAATCTTGGCCATCGATGGAAGAATTTGGCTGAAACTTGCTGCATAATTCTAATTCAACTTAATCTTGATGCACTTTTTTTAGTTTTTTTTCTTACACACTTTTTAAGTGGTGAATACCTAAGACACTCAAATCATTAAATTGAAAATTGTGTCCGGCTGTCAGTCTTCGCAGTCAATAAAGTAATTTGACTAAAACTTGCAGCGTTCTCATATTTTACCTTAATTCAAATGTATCTTTCCTCATATTAGCCCTTAGATCATTTTAGAATGATGATTACCTACCATAATAGAATCAAAATATTCAATTTTAATTAATTTCACAATTATGATAACAATAATATTTTTCTCTTCAAAATAATTATCCGCTGTACATTCCACATATTATAATGTCAAAATAATTGATTCCGAAATGATTTTTCAATTTTTATATTTATTAATTGCACTGATACAGTTTTATTGTATTATTAATTCATAATTAATATACCAAACCGAAATATGAGTATAAACATAACCTAAACACAAAATTCGTAAAACATATTGACACCTTCTCTACGGAACTATATATGTTTGAAATGTATATTTTTCATTAAATTATTCGTTATTTTTTATTCACTGGCACTCATAACTGTATTCACTATTTATTGTCTGGTTTCGTCTGTAAATTTTCACTTGTCACTGCTAATGTTTTTGTCAATTTTATTTACTCATTGTAAATCATCACGTAATTACCATATAACACCTGCATTCATGATTTTATTGATTTCTAACATTTTTTTACACTCAATTATTAAATTAATTAACTACTATAAAAAAATAGAACCCAACAAATTCAGGTGTTTCACGATTGTCACCTGATTCATAATTCACGCCGCGACCGCAATCGCGCTGACGGCTTGCCGTCACTCGACCAAAAAATACGATTGCCGAACGTACTAAACGCGCGAATTTATAAATGCCGATTGACCGTTCACCCGAATGAGAAAAGATCCGACGAGTCATAATACCGAAATATTTATTAGCCGAACGGTGAAAACGCCGAAAAGTTTTTATGCCGAACGGATGAAAATAACGAATTTCATTTCAACAGAATTGTAATGTTCCCGAATGCACCATTTGCCTGAATGTATCGAACACTCGAAAGTCCGTTCTCCCGAATGGGATTTTGACAGAAAATATTTTTCACTTAAGTAGAGTTCTTCATTACCGACACATGCTTCTAACCATGTCGGTATATTGGAGTTCTAGAATTCGATCTATAGTCGCCTCGTCCACAGATAGTTTTCGTCTCTTAATAAGCTTAATAATCATTACATCATGTGGATATTGACTGGTTAATTAAGGGGCTGCTGGAATAGATTTTTTTACCGACTGGTCGGTAAAAAAGTACGGTTTCGTAGTTTACGGTTTACGTCGTTATTGTATTACAAAAATGTCTCAAATTGCACAGGATTATAATATCAACATAGGCGCATCAGCATAGACTCGAATTTTGGGTGAAAACGCTTGAAAAACAAAGAAAATCGTAAATTTGTAAGTCTATCGAAAACCAATATGGCCGCTAGAACTGTCAACTGTCACCTTTTTCGTATTATACAGGGTGTATCAGAACTTCTAGTTCATCAATTGGATTTAGGTAGATAATGACAAGGCGAACAAAAAATCATTAGGGTAAAATGTTCTCCGGTCAAAATTAACCGAGTTATTAGCGTTGCAAGTAGAACTAATTTATTGCAGAAAATATAGCGGAACTGGTGAGTGCAACTGGCGAGAGTCACTTATTTAACGCGCTCGACGCGCGAACGCGAGCGCGCCGTGCCACCGCGTGGTGTCAGTAGTCAGGGCCTCGCTGACAGACCGATCAGACAGATCAGCTGATGGAACCTGCGGTAAACGAGCACTTGAGCAATGCGCTGTTCGAGGGAAGAAACGACGAAAGGGGTTTCGTTAAATAATTAATTAGTTGAAACAAGGCAATACATTTTTTAAACAGTTCAACAGTTTAATCAATCAATCAAAATAACCAATTTAACCAAAATAATCAAAATAATCAATTAAAATAACAATGTTTAACCCATTAACGGCTAATGAGACACTGGGATTCAATCGAGACGCAAGACGATATACGAGCACCGCTTTAGTGTCCGCAAAGGTGCGCGACGATAACGTCGCTCTATCTGCCCGAGCAGCAGTGATTATAGCGAGCGATACACGCGATCAAGGCGCTCTCGTACGTGTACGCGACGCCCTGCACGCCGAGCTCGTCGCCGAATTTCGTCCTCTCCCTGAGCTGCGCATCCAGCGTTTCGCACTGCGCACTATTTGCCTCCAGTTCGCCTTCCAGAGCTACGCACTCGGCCGTCTTGACATTCAGATCGTCGAAGTGACTCGACAATCGTCTCTGCTACTCCTCCGTTTCGTCCGCGTGTCTGGTCTTGACCCCCGTCAATAAGTCGCGGTCGCGTTTAGAGCAAATGCTGAAAGTGGCCGCCGTTTACGAAGACGCACATGCGTGCACGTAAAATAAAATTCCTTATTGTTCGATGGAGCATCTCCCTCGTCACCGATTGAAGCGCCGCATCAATCCTCGCGCGGAGGTCTTCCTGATTCTCCGGAAGCGTGGGGCTATACACACCGGCCTTAACATGACCCCACAGAAAATAATCTAGTGGATTAAGATCTGGGGACCTTGCGGGCCAGTTCAGTGTGCCGCCTCGACCAATCCACCGATTCGGAAACGTTTCGTCGAGGTGTTCCCTCACAATCTGTCCAAAATGTGCCGGCGCTCCATCGTGTTGGAACCACATCCCCATGCGATTGATGAGTGGAATGTCGTCCATCACTTCCGGCAACTTCTCCTGGAGGAATTGGAGGTAATTGACCTGCCCCAATCGCATTGGGAGTTCATATGCACTTGTCTGTAAAACAAATATAATTTTTATTTAGATATCAAGGTGTGCGTGTGTGCGAGCGTGTGTAATTTAAGGGGACTAGGCATCGAGATTTATTTTTTTTTTACTATTTTTTACTATTTACATGGCTATCTTTAATTGTTAATAGCCAAAGTTCCAATAAAAACGTTGCAAAAAAGAAAATGGATGTGTGTCGATTCGCTTTTACACAACCGCCATTTGAATTTTTTTGCGTTTTCGGCCGAATCTCGATGCCTAATCCCCTTAATTATTATTATTATTTCATTAAATTACCAAATGTTCTCCAATGATCCCGCACCAGATGTTCGATGAGTAGTGGATCTGGCGGCTCCGGACTCGCACAGCGTGCGGGTTCTCCTCCGCGTACACATGCTCGTTGTGACAGTTCCGGACACCACTCTGATTGAAATTGGATTCGTCGGTAAGCAAAATCTTGTCAATAAAACTGTTGTCTTCTTCGAAAAGTCGAACAATTTCTTCACAAAAAGCGAGTCGATTCTCCCTGTCCCCGTCGTAGAGTTCCTGTACCGCGCACCGATGATAGGGATACAGTCCGTTACGCCTTGTTATCCTATTGACAACGCTATGACTTATCCCACACTCGCGGGCGACGATGCGCGAACTCGAGCATGGATTGTTCGCGAAACACTCCAAAACATTCTCTTCTACAACGACTGCTTCTGGAGCGGGCCCTCCGTTCGCGCCACGACGAGGCATCACGTTGCCCGTCGCGGGTAATCGCTGCGCTGCGGCTATGATCACCGGACCACGCGGAAATCTTTGACGTCTGGGGAACAAATCGCGGAAGCGTGCCGCGGCACGACGCCCGACACCTTCCGCCCACGCCAAACAATTTACCATATCAAGATATTCTTCTTGAGTGTAATCCATCTCGTCCGACAATACGAAAAAGACTGATGCAAATGATCGCGAAGGGGAGGAGGAGGTAGCGTTGTTTGCATCGGGCTGAAAAAACAACGTCGCATCGAGATAAAAAAAAAGTACCGACGAGAAAATTCGAGAAAAAAAATACATTTTCGCACCGAGACCCGCGCCGACCGACGCCGAGCAACCAGATGACTCTGCGAACGTCCCAGCCTCGAATTATGCTGGGAGGGGGATTACACAGGCTCCAATTATTATTTAAAAAAAAAAAAAAAAAAAAAAACACAGCTTCCACCGATTATTTTGACCGTCGAACATCCGAATAAGTGTCAAATAAAGTCGAATCAAGTCTAATTAAACAATAATTTCGAGAATATATTAACGAGAAAAGGTAAATACATTCCTCCCCTAACAGAGCCAAAGCATTCAATTCGCCGTTTTATTATTCTTCAGCCGGTCGCGCTCGTTATTGCGACGCGGGAGCGCAATTTCATACAGTGTCCGAGAATGAGCGCGCGGCGTGGACAGTGGACACTTTCGTCATTTTTCCTCTCGGCTCTTCCTGACGGTACGACATAAAAATTTCATCGTCGTTTGATAACTTTCGCTGTCCATTTTCGGAGTAGCGTTCATTGATACGTAAGCTGAAAAATACGGTAAGTAGATAAGTAAAATCTATTGGTACTACGTACACTGCCAGGTTTAAAAAAAAATATTACTCTCAACGGCATCGTACGCCTCTCTCGGGATGCGCTGCAACTTTTCTCGACCCGTTGGGGACATGCCGGCTAAATTATCTTCGCCGACAATCATTCGCATCAAGCGGCATGCAAGTTTCCCGGATTTTCGTTGATACTGGCATGTCCAGCGTCCGAGATCAGTTTTTTTAACGAAAATCTTGCTTCCGGGTATTATCTCAACCTGGAAACGATGATAATTAGTTACAATATTTATTATTATTGTTGACAAATTATCGCCAATGTAAGTATTGAAACTAAGTCATTGACAATTGTTTGTAATTAAAAATATACAAACCTTCGTTGGACCTGGGACCAACGCCGTTTTTAGCATCCCCGCGTTCCTTGCAGCAGTAACGGCAACGGCAGCGTCGGGAGAAGAGACAGGAGTAGCGTCGGAAGAAGCGCTGGATCGAGCGTCGAGAGCAGCATCCGAATACGCAGATGGACCAGCTCCACGCGTTCGAGCGGGCGTGGGCTGAACCTCCACAGATGACATTACCGAGAGCGGCGAAGCTTCGGGTAAAGATGAGGATGAGGCAGGCGATGGTCGATGAATGGGGCGAGCGACAACTTCGCAGGCTCCAGCTCCGGCACGGCGACTATCAACGACGCGGGACGCTGACACGGTCGGTGGCGTAGCGGTGGGATGACCGAGCGGCGGTCGCACGATCTCCGGTGGCACGCAGGCGGAAGCAATATCGATATTATCGTGGGGGGAAGCGACAGGAGCAGCAAAAGATGCAGTGGCACCACTTCGACGCGATCGCGCGCACGTGGACCGAACCACCGTAGGGACGGGAGCAGCGTCGATAGAATCGATGGGAGAGGCAGCGAGAGAAGCGACGGAAGAGGCGACGGAAACTCTCGACATCTTTTTTGCCTGTTTTGCCGTGTACACTGCTCCATCCTGCGTCACGTACAGTGACTTAAGGTACTTTTTGTTGCCTGTGATAAGTCACATTCGTATGAATAAATCGCATGAATAATTTTTTTTATCGCGGCTGCTAATTTTTTCACTTACCATTTTTTCGCAGCACTTTTGCTGGATAGTATTCTCGGCCGTTTAATGTACCGAGCGTTTGTCCGTCGTTTCCAGTCTTCACGCTTTTCGCACTCACGATGCTTGTGGTCGCATTTTCCCAAAAAATAAGAAAATACATCGCCGTTATTTGTCCGTTGTAATTCTGATGACGGATCGGAGTAATGTGTGACAGCCGCGAAAAAAAACAATTGAGCTGTGAATCCGGTTGATCGTTTTCTTGCTCTCACGAGGAAAGACCGGCGAAAAGAATTCGAAAGTTCGAATAGTATTTATTGGAGTATGAAAACTCTATAAAAAACGCTTTTAAATAATTTGATGTAATAAAACGTTGTATTGTTTTTTTTCCACTCCCAACGGTAACCAAATATCGCCGGAATGCATCGCTGTGATCGATTAAACACCCGGGCCGTCTCGAATCAACCGGAAAACTCCTTCTCACGAGTCTCGAGGGCGGCCGCGGCGCATTTTACAAGCTGCACCTCGTCGACGTCCGCGCGCCGCGAAGGAATTCCCGGTTAAACCTCGCTATCACCTGACTCGCCTGTGCCTGAAGTGAGAGCATGTTGAGAGAAAGGTGAGAAGAAAGTGAGGGCATGTTGAGAACAAGGTGAGAAGAAAGTGAGGACATGTTGAGAACAAGGTGAGAAGAAAGTGAGGGCATGTTGAGAACAAGGTGATAACAAAGTGATAGCATATTGAGAACAAAGTGATAAGAAAGTGAGAACATGTTGTGAACAAGGTGACAAGAAAGTGAGAGTATGGTGAGGATAAGGAAAAAACAAAGTGAGTGGATGTTGTGAACAAGGTGATCATAAAATGAGATCATGGTCATCTCGTAATAGCCGAGGTTTTATCCGGGAGGACGAGCAACAGACCCGGGCCGATCCTAAAATTAGAAAGTCTCGTCTGGCAGGGGGGAGGGGGGGGGGGGGGGGGGGTAGGGCAGAAAGGAATGTATTAATTTTTTTTTTCAGGTTAATTAAATGTATTAAATTTTGTTTTTTTCATTTTATTTTTTTTTTATTTAATTTAATTTGGTTGAATTAATCCTAATTAATTTATGTATTTTTTCTAATAATAATAAAACCCGATGTGTTCGTTTGTCGCAGATTCCATCAGCAGATCTGTCTGATTGGTCTGTCAGCGAGGCCCTGACTACTGACACCACGCGGTGGCACGGCGCGGTCGCGTTCGCGCGCCGAGCGCGTTAAGGTAGCTACTGCGATCCAGATGAGTCAAATCAGCCTCTTGAAAAAAAAAATTCATAGATGTTTAAAATATTGCATGTGTGGTATTAAAATGTCCGGTATAACTCCCAATTTCTATAAATGTATAGTAATGCCCTGTTATTAATTCCAAGTACGAGTAATAAATAAAAAATAATGTGCCTCACTCGCAGATACCAACTTCATATCGGTCGAAACGAGTCGGAAAAAAAATTGAGAAAATTGAGATATATTGTATTTCTACGCTTTCAAGTATCATAAAAATCATCAGAAAAGCGATTTCCGGAGACCCAAATAGAAAATATAATAAATAATTGTAATTTCATACACATCGAAATTGCGATGAAAACGTGGCAACGCCGCCGTATTTTTATGGTGGTAACACTGCTGAGCTCATCTTGACTCGCGGCTCGTGTTGTTCCGTGGCACGCCGAATACAATAAAAATGGCGATGCCGGCTTCTCTAGGTCGTGATAAAAACGGCAGGTTTGCGACGAAAAGACGACTGCAGTGGAAAGAAAATTTAGTAATAAGCTGTAAGAGGAGAAAGGTGCGACGTGAATACATCCCCGAATGTATTTCTGAAGGTCGTCGCATTGTTGAACTGGCAAAATTGGCCGAGGAAATGTGGTGTCGAGACTGCGACGTGCCGCTGTCATTTCGATACGTTCAACGCCAAAGCCGAATTGGTCTTCCCAGTGTTTTTACGATTATGTGCCACGTGTGCTTGGTGCTCCTCGACGTCCACACTTCGAAATGGAATTATGGTGCAGGAATAAGCCGAAGACAATACGCTGTCAATTTGAAAAGTGCTGTCGGTAATTATAACCTCAAATCTGTTCATAGAAACGCATTCCAAGTGATTCGTTTATTTACTAGATATACAACTTTGGATAATTTCTTTGTCTAGCTCTACTCGATGGTGGAATTGGTACAACTCACCTAAACACGATTCTATCAGAATTAAACATTCCAACGGTAACCGACACATTGACGAAGAGGTGCGAACGAATAGTTGGGACAAAAATTGAAGAAGTCGCCAAGGATAGTTGTCGAGAGGCATTGCAATTGGAAAAACAATTAACTATTTCAGAAGAATGGTAAGAGCATAACGCAAATCCTCAATAAATATTGATAAAAATTAATTAAAAAATGTTAGTAAGCAGAAATTAAATAATAATTAAGGTTTTGAGCGACAAAAATTATAAATAACGAGTTGAGTTATTTATTCTATACTCGACACTAATTAACTATATTTTCAGGTTGTTCGAGAAATACTGAGCAAACGATTAAATTATGACTGAGTATCATATATCTTGATACGTCGACGCCGAGAGAACAAAGTGTAAAAAATATTAACAAATTAATTTCAGTGCAATATTGTTGCTGAATGGTCGCTGAATGGTCGCTGAACGGAAGGATTGCCAAAGCCACTGTTATTTCAGTTTGTTTCCAATAGTTATTGTTATTTGCAATATTATGGTATGGTTATTGCAATGTTCTCGCTTAAAAAATTGCACCGTTTTAAAATGAGTTTCCAGTTACGTAAGGACTTTTTTCTGCTGCAATATTCCGAGTGAGGTTTCCTGCGGTAAAAAATGATTTTCTTCTCCGTGTCTCCAGTAATCGCATGTGTGCTGGTAAAAACTCTATTGAATGGTTTGCGAATGATTTATACTCTTGGTTGTGAGATTTTTGCTACTTCACAATTTTTTTTAGCTGTTTCAAAGATCTTTTACTTGCATTTGCCCACTAACAGAATGAGACAAGGAGGACATGCCGAACTGCTTTTATTCCATGAATCTTTATTCCATGCATCATGACTTGCTTGGCTTTTTAACGCATTCTTTCTATTTCATCCCTAACTTTTAGTTCAGAAAATATAAGAAAAGGTGAAAGTGGCGAGGAGGAAGGTCAAAACGAAGGGTCAAACTCTCCAACACAAATAAAGGTTTCATTTGACGCTGGGTGGCAAAAGAAGGGGTCGGGACGTTCTTACAATAGCCTCACAGGTAATTAAATCTCTAAATTTTAGACTCTGAATGAATTTTACGTCTATCAATAGGTACGTGTATGTAGAGGAAATTAGAATGGTCTTTTGTATTTCGGTGTTTCAGGGCATGGAATTGCGATAGGGTCTCGAAGTGGCAAGCTCGTGGGTTATGCTACTCGAAACAAGCGTTGCACACTGTGTGAAAGAGGACACCTGCCGAATGAGCACGATTGTAGAGTCAATCACACAGGAAGTTCGAAGTCGATGGAACCGCAAATGGCTGTGGAGATTGTCACAAAAAATCCGATGTTGCAAGAAGAAAACATTCAAATTGGGACAATCATCGGAGACGACGATTCGTCTACCATTGCGAACGTACGTCGCGAAGCACATCATCCCGTAGCCAAAGAATCGGATAAAAACCACGCAACGTGTACTCTGAGCAAAGATATGTGGAGTCTGAAGATTCCGAAGAAGATAATCGAGTACATGAAATATTGTTTCGGTTGCGTATTGCTCAAAAACAAAGGGAATGTCGAAAAGGTCAGAGCTGGTCTCCTCAATATCGTGCCGCATGCATTCGGCGATCATGAAAAATGTGGCGCGTGGTGCGGATATAAGAAAGATCCGATCAACTATACGCACAAATTATTGCCTGGTGGAAAGAGTCTCACGGATCCTAATATGAAGTCCTCTCTGACGACAATTTTTAAGAAATTCGCTGCTAACGCTGAGAAATTAGCACCCTGCGGGTCAACACAGGCGAACGAAGCATTTCACACCATAGTCGCCAGTAAAGCCCCAAAATCTCGTCATTACGGGGGATCGGAATCGAATGATTTCCGCGTTGCCGCGGCAGTTTGCCAAAAAAACTACGGTACTTCCTACGTAATGACTATTCACGAGAAACTTGATATCTCTCCTGGAAAAAACACTGCAACGTTTCGCGAAAAAAAAGATCAAGTTCGAGAAGCTCAGCGAAAACATGCACAAACTACTGAGGCCAAAAGAAGACGACGATCACTCTTTCATGGACACCAGTCAAACAATAATAAAGCCGAAAACAGGGAGGGAATTACGTATTCATCGGGATGCGGACTCAACGCAATTGTGGAAGTCGACGCTGCGATATCCCTTCAAAACGAAGTTATCCCATGTGCTGTTAGCTTCGTGTTTTACGATCTGGAAACAACTGGTCTCGACAACACTTCTGAAATTGTCCAGATTTCCGGGAAACGCGGTTCGGACGAGTTTAATGCGTACATACTGCCAACACACGAAATTTCTCGAGGGGCATCACTCATCACAGGTATGGTTTGCTAATGCATGAATAGTACTGGTTATGTTTATAATTGTGCATCACAAGATAATTGATTTATGAATATTTTTTCTTCAGGGCTAACAGTCGAAAATGGAGAGCTGCACTTGAACGGACAACAAGTGGAGACGATACCACGAAGAGTTGCGATGCTGCGGTTCTTAGAATTCCTGAAACCAGGCCCAGGCCCAATAATTCTCGTGGCTCACAATGGACGCCGATTCGATACTCCTAAGCTACTCAAAGAACTTCAGAGTCTTCATCTCATGGACGAGTTCCGAGAAATTGTTTGCGGCTTTTGTGATAGTCTGCCTGTGCTAAAAACAAAACTTCACGAACGAGTGAAAGCAAAACAATCCTTCCGGCTGTCGGTTTTAGCCGAACAATTCATTGGAGCTGATGCTTCCGCCGGTGCTCATAATGGGTCCGTTGACGTTAGAATGCTGGAAGATGTAATTCGAGTTGTAGGTGTGACTGACGAAGAGCTCCGAGCTGCGAGTCTAACTATCGGAAGAATCTTCGTGGAACAAGCGCAGAAAGCTAAAACGAAGTCAAATAAAAGTACTTTCGACTGCATCACACAGGGTGTTTCAGCGGGCATGAAAACAAAAATGGCACAAGCTGGCTTAACATTTGATCATTTAAAAAAATCATTCTTGGACGGTGGAGAAGCAGCTGTTACAGTCCTCTTAGCCTCCGACGTCGATGGACGACCTCGTGTGACAAAAAATAAAAAAATTATCGAGAATATAATAACGCAAGTAACGAACGTCATCGAGAACCCATAATTTCTGTTTACTTTTAAGAAAGTTGTCCAGGAGACAAAAACGCGAATAAAGAACGTCATCGAGAACCGACAATTTCTGTTATTTACTTACCTCGAAATTTCCACGTTCATCCTCTCTACATCTATTTCGCAATAGAAATAAAAAATGTTTGGCAGTCGCCCAACTTAAAAAAAAAATATATATATACATACATACTGACTACTTTACATTTAAATATTGCACTGCAAATTAATTCAATCTGTTTAAAAATAAATTTTACAATATGATTGAAACAATTAAACATACTCGATCATTTTTTAGTTGTCTGTTTAATCTAAAAAAGACTTGTAGATGTAATTCATTGTAATTCATTGATCGCAAATTAAATTGACTGCAGGTCACCTGAGTTAGTCGAGAGCTCTTCGTGTAAGCCTCTAATAATTTTGAAATTGGCGCTGCAGTGAGGTTAGGTGCGTCCTTATTTCCTATCGTGCGGTGTTGCTATGTTTTCACAGCTGTTTCGAATAAATGTCTGCTTTTCTAATTTTCGTTGAATTCAATCTTGAATATCGGTTTATTGCTATCGGTAAGCCTCGTTTTTTTTTGTGTCTACTTGTTCGTAATCGTTTAATCTACAAGATCTTTATATTTTCAAAACTTTATCTTTGATTAGTATGACTGTAAAATCCCAAGAATCACAAGTGCATCTCTGTCACCCATATGACCCTATGTAAAACTGATCAACTTTACACGTCGATATTTCCGTAATTAGTCCGTAAAGTTTCGTCAAATTTTGCCAAATCACGTTTAATGGTCCATAGAATAACATAGTTTGAATCCAAGCCGTAATCTTTGATTTCGCTTATGCAGTAGCTACCTTAAATAAGTGACTCTCGCCAGTTGCACTCACCAGTTCTGCTATATTTTCTGCAATAAATTAGTTCTACTTACAACGCTAATAACTCGGTTAATTTTGACCGGAGAACATTTTACCCTAATGATTTTTTGTTCGCCTTGTCATTATGTACCTAAATCCAATTGATGAACTAGAAGTTCTGATACACCCTGTATAAATATTTCCAGGAATCCCATACGAAAAACGAGAATCTACGCCGATGCGCTTACATTGATATAATAATCTTGTGCAATTTGAGACATTTTTGTAATACAATAACGACGTAAACCATAAACTACGAAACCGTACTTTTTTACCGACCAGTCGGTAAAAAAATCTACTCCAGCAGCCCCTTAAGAGGCGAAAACTATCTGTGAACGAGGCGGCTATAGATTGAATTCTAGAGAACTCCAATATACCGACACAGTTAGCTGCATGTGTCGGTAATGAAGAACTCTACTTAGGTGAACAAGTGAATATTTTTCCACTGCGTACTTGACTTTGGCTATAACTTACAGCGTACTCATATTTTATCTCAATTCAGATATTTCTTCTCTTATATTTGCCATAAGATCATTTTAGAGTGATAATTACCTACATTAATACATTTTAATAAAATAATTTTTATTAATTTGATACTTATTACGAAGGAAATTCAAATAAATATCGTGGACTATTAATCACTAACAAGCACTAATTACAAACTATCAAACGATTCCGCGTCACTTGTGTACGAATTCACTGACATTGTTTTTTGGTAAGTTTACCGTTCCAGGATTTTACGGTAATTCCACATCTCTAGTCTCGAGACAAGTCCAAGTACCGTGGAACCTCTCATAGCGTACCAAATGCAGCGTACCAAATGCGGGGACATGTACGCTAAGTGAAGAGCTAATCAGGCACGCGAAACGTTCGTGCCTCTCACTCTCTCTCGCAAAATCGTCCAATCACAGCGCTGGTACGTTTCCCAATGTACGTTATGAGGGTGTGCGCTATAAGAGGTTCCAGTGTAGACAAAACCTACTTTACCGACCGACACGAGACGCTTCAAGACTCTTTTACCGGAGACACCGTGTTTTGACCTCATTTCGATTGACACACATCGATAATATAAATGAATAATGTATATTTTATATTGAATTATTTCTTATTTGCTTATTTTCACTGGATATTATCACTGCATTCGCTGTTTTTTGGTCTGTTTACGTCTCTGAATGTTCACCTGCCACTGTGGCTGATGTATCTCTCGATTTAATTTATTTATCATAAAACAATCGTAGTCACCAAATTACCACTGCGTTCACGGTTTTATTAATTTCTTATATCTTTTTTTTTTAACGATAACCCTTCTTTACACTTTATTATTAAATAATTCAACTATAATAAGAAAGTAGAACTTAATGGGAATTTACGCCTTTTCAAGAGACACGATAGCGTCTCGAGACAAGTCCATTTACCTACCTTACCGACCGAGACGAGACGCTCTAAGACTCTTTTACTGGAGACACCGTGTTTTTTGACGTCATTTCGATTGACACACATAGAGATTTGAAATAACGGTAATGTTTATAGCAGTTCAGAAGACCAAGAAATAACCGTCATTTGACGGTTTTGTGACGTCATTTTTTGCCTATTTGGTCGGAGTAAAAATGACGGTCATTTCGACAAGCGTCATGTGACGGTCCAAACGGTTTTGTGACGGTCAAATGACCGTCACAAAATGCATCTCGCCTAATTCGGAAACACGAAAGTGACGGCCACTTTTGTGTCAATTGACGAAATCGAAAAAATGGATAGCATTCTACATAGTAGGGATGGGCGATCTTCGTAGATTAATCGACGTTCGGTGTTGTTTTTTATGAAACATCGACTAAAAAAAATCGAATATCAACCGTCGGTATTTTATCATCACTACTATACCGACCGATAACTCAACATCCTAGGGCCTTGGGTCCTCGTTGTATTTGGTCATTTCTTGTGGCCTCGCTGCCTGCGTTTTGAACGCGATAAATTTATACTCCACATTTTATATTGACCATTTTATGGGTCATTTTCTATTGATTCGAATGACTTTTTATTTTTTGAAAATGACCGACATTGAACATCACAGAATTATATAGATATGAAAATACCGGTATTTTTATTTTTGGTAAAATAATAATGTAACTACCGTACCTTTACCGTCTTTTATCCACATTTTTAGGCACTCACGTTTTAAAAAAACGCACCAGGAGTGCCTATTGAAATCGCTTTCCTGGGTCTAAATTAGGTTTTAAAGGACAAAAATTGATATATTTCAAATGTATTAACTTTTTTTAGTTTAGATATCTTTAACATAGTAAAATACATATTCTTGACATAAAATAATAAGGAAATTGCATTACTAAAGATATTTTTTACTGCGGACCAGATTTTGTGTTACCCGGACGTCCGTATCACTCAGTGGCTCTGGACTGAACAGACCGAACAAGTTGAAATTTCGAATATTTCTTAGTCTAGCACTCGAAAGTATGCCCATGAAGTATGGTAATTTTCCAATAATTTTATACAGGAGTTTATTTCAAGAAAATTTGGGTTTTTGGGTCTCAAATTGTGTCCGGAGCCCAATCTCCGCTGTCAACCCAAGAATTTGGCTTAAACCTGCTACAAAATTCTAAAATACCTTAATTCTCATACACTTTTTTTAATTTTTCCCTTACACTTTTTTCAAGGGGTGAATACCTATCACCAAAATTAAAAAATTACATTTTTAATTACGCATATGTGTACAAGTGAATATTTTCCCACTGCGTACTTGACTTTGGCTATAACTTGCAGCATACTCATATTTTATCTCAATTCAGATGTTTCTGCTCTTATATTTGCCATAAGATCATTTTAGAGTGGTAATTACCTGCATTAATACATTTTAATTAATTAATTTTTTTTAATTTGGCACTTACGTCAACAAAAAATGTTTTTTTCTGAAAAATCATTACCCGCTGCACATGTTAGAAGTTAGAAGGTCGAAATAGTTGATTCCCCAATGATTTCTTCATCAGTATATTTATTAATTGCACTAGTACACTTTAATTGTGAAGATAATTTATATTTAATACACCAAACTGAAATATGAGTGAACATAACCTAAACACAATATTCGTAAAACATGTTGACAAGCACATTATTATCAGAACTATACGCTTGACGTGTATATTTTTTATTAAATTATTTGTTATTTGCTAATTTCTACTGGCACTTATTACTTTTTTCGCTGTTTTTTCGTCTCTTTTCGTCTCTAAATGTTCACCTGTCACTGCAGATGTATCTCTCGATTTTATTTACGTGTTCTAAATCACCACGTAATTACCACATAACAACTGCATTCACGGTTTTCTTAATTTCCTAAATGTTTTTTTGCAAAACGACAACGTTTTTTACACTTAATTATTAAATTAATTAACTATGTTAAAAAAAATAGAGCCGCAATCGCGTTGACTTTAACTTACTCTGGTAAAAGAGTCAGTTCTCAGTGGTCTGGTCAGAGCTGTGGCGCGCGTGTCGCCTATAAAAAAAAACTTTATATACAACTATCTTTCCATAAATTTGTGATTGAACAATAAGATACGTATTGGATAAACGTGTAAACAATAAATGAATAATTAATTATCTTTGAATACAGCATTTCATAATAATACATGAAAAAAAAAAAAAAAAAAAAAAAAAAAAATGCGAGCTGTACACCTATCTAGTTGTAAATGACCGGTCATACTTTTTTGTGACCGTAAATTTACCAAAAAGAAAAGTGACCAGTAATTTCACATCTAAATAGTTGGATTTACCATATTTTTACGGTATGATTATCGAAAAAATTTGTGACGGTAATTCCACAACACCTGATTGCGCGAAATAAAATGACGTCATTTTACGGTAAAAATACGGTAATTTTTTGGTAAGTTTACCGCTCCAGGATTTTACGGTAATTCCACATCTCTAGTCTCGAGACAAGTCCAAGTACCGTGGAACCTCTCATAGCGTTCGAAATGCGGGGACAAGTACGCTAAGTGAAGAGCCAATCAGGCACGCGAAACGTTCGTGCCTCTCACTCTCTCTCGCGAAATCATCCAATCACAGCGCTGATACGTTTCCCAATGTACGCTATGAGGGTGTGCGCATAAGAGGTTCCAGTGTGGACAAAACCTACTTTACCGACCGACACGAGACGCTTCAAGACTCTTTTACCGGATACACCGTGTTTTGACCTCATTTCGATTGACACACATCGGTAATATAAATGAATAATGTATATTTTATATTGAATTATTTGTTTTTTGCTTATTTTCACTGGATCTTATCACTGCATTCGCTGTTTTTTGGTCTCCCTGGTAGGACGGTACACGATCGATTACACGATAAAATGAATGGACAAATGCACGTTCAAATACGCGCGTGTAATGTCTTCATCTATTTTACCGTATAATTTTTAGAAAATACACGGTCAGATTTTTTTGGACCGTGTATTTGTGCGTTCATTTGTACGCGCATTTGCGATTAAATCCACGGCGCCCGGACCCTGTATACTTGTGCGTTTATTTGTACACTATCCGTCAATGATGCCTGTTTGACGTTTTGAGCGTTATTTTTCCCATCTATGTGACTGCTAGTTTCAGACTGAAGGTTGCCGTGAACCCGCTCGCGCCAAACATCCCTAGACGGACACTATCGATATAGCCGAACAAATATCAGTTCATATTAGACGTGTCAGACGTGATAAACGGTTTCGCGACAGCGCATAGCAATAACCTCCACCTTCTCATCCGAAAGCGAAGAATTGCTATGCATACTTATTGATAACTTGACGTCCGTTGATACTGAGTGTCCCACTGTGAGACGAGAAGTATAGTGACACGGAAAGCGGATTTAATTAAAGGTAGGTAACCTTCAATTACGGCGATTGCAGCTCCTTCCACTCGTGGTTAGAAGGAGCTGTTTTTTCATTTCATATATTCCATCGCAAAACGTCCCGAGTGGTTTGCTTGAAGAATCCATATCGCCTCAGTGACACTTCCGTAGAGTTAATTTTTCTGCGAAGCTTCATCCGACGTCGGAACCGGTGAATGCGGCTCCTTCCACCTTTGGTGGGAGCAGTCGCATTCACAGTTTTTTTCTTTTTATATTTTCTAGGACCGAACATATGTGTGATATCGGTATTCTTTGAGCCCCATCGGTGCGCATACATTGCAATTCAGATTTACTAAAGTTTCTATGATGCTTTTGAAGCTCAACCTCAAAATATTAGAAAATTTTCAAAGATTAATGTAAACGGATTAGAATGCCTTGTAAATTTTACTGTCTCGTTAAAAATAAGCTTTCCGAGAGCAGTTTTCTCGGAGAATAGCGCCTCGATCACACATTTCCGTAGGGTGCATTTTTCTGCGAAGCTTCATCCGACGTCGGAACCGGTGAATGCGGCTGCTTCCACCTTTTGTGGGAGCAGTCGCATTTACAGTTTTTTTCTTTTTATATTTTCTAGGACCGAACATACGTATGATATCGGTATTCTTTGAGCCCCATCGGTGCGCATACATTGCAATTCAGATTTACTAAAGTTTCTATGATGCTTTTGAAGCTCAACCTCAAAATATTAGAAAATTTCCAAAGATTAATGTAAACGGATTAGAATGACTTGTAAATTTTACTGTCGCGTTAAAAATAAGCTTTCCGAGAGCAGTTTGCTCGGAGAAACCATAGCGCCACGATGACATTCTCGATGATTTCTCACCTTTCTCTCACCCAGCTCCCACCCCGTTCTCATCTTAGTCTCACCCTGCTCTCACCCTGTATTTACCTTCCTCTCACCCAGCTCTCACCCGGTTCTCACCTTCCTCTCACCCTGCTCTCCAACAAAATCCAACAAAATGCCTTCGAAAACAGCCTCAAAAACATTTTAATAAGTTCTTAAAAATCGGTGAGAATACCGATAAAACATCGCTAAAACAAGGTGAGAACAAGGTGAGAACAAGGTGAGAACAGGGTGAGAACAAGGTGAGAACAGGGTGAGAGGAAGGTGAGAAAGGGGTGAGAGCTGGGTGAGAGGAAGGTGTGAACAGGGTGAGAGCAGGGTGAGAGGAAGGTGAGAACAGGGTGAGAGGAAGGTGAGAACCGGGTGAGAGCTGGGTGAGAGGAAGGTGAATACAGGGTGAGAGTAAGATGAGAACGGGGTGGGAGCTGGGTGAGAGAAAGGTGAGAACTCATCGAGAATGTCATCGAGGCGCTATGGTTTCTCTGAACAAACTGCTATCGGAAAGCTTATTTTTAACGCAACAGTAAAACTTACAAGTCATTTTAATGCTTTTAAATTAATCTTTGGAAATTTTCTAATATTTTGAGGTTCAACTTCTAAAGCATCATAGAAACTTTAGTAAATCTGAATTGCAATGTATGCGCACCGATGGGGCTCAAAGAATACCGATATCACACGTATGTTCGGTCCTAGAAAATATGAAAAGAAAAAAACTGTGAATGCGACTGCTCCCACCAAAGATGGAAGGAGCCGCATTCACCGGTTCCGAAGTCGGATGAAGCTTCGCAGAAAAATTAACTCTACGGAAGTGTCACTGAGGCGATATGGATTCTTCAAGCAAACCACTCGGGACGTTTTGCGATTGAATATATGAAATGAAAAAACAGCTCCTTCTAACCACGAGTGGAAGGAGCTGCAATCGCCGTAATTGAAGGTTACCTACCTTTAATTAAATCCGCTTTCCGTGTCACTATACTTCTCGTCTCACAGTGGGACACTCAGTATCAACGGACGTCAGGTTATCAATAAGTATGCATAGCAATTCTTCGCTTTCGGATGAGAAAGTGGAGGTTATTGCTATGCGCTGTCGCGAAACCGTTTGTCACGTCCGACACGTCTAATGTGAACTGACGTTTGTTCGCCTATATCGATATTGTCTGTCTAGGGATGTTTGACGCGGGCGGGTTCATTGCAACCTTCAGTCTGAAACGTTACGGTGTACACCTAGATGGGAAACATCACACTTGTTTTTTGACAGAGTTAAAATGTCAAACAGGCATCATTGACGGATAGTGTACGTGCATTTGCGATCAAATTTACGGCGCCCGGACCGTCTATTTGTTCGTTTATTTGTACGTGCATTTGCGATTGAATCTACAGCTGACCGTGTATTTTCTTAAAATTACACGGTCAAATAGATGAAGACATTACACGCGTGTATTTGACCGTGTAATGTGGCGTGCATCAGGGCTGTTTTCGTCTCAGAATGGTAACCTGTCACTGTGGCTGATGTATCTCTCGATTTAATTTATTTATCATAAAACAATCGTAATCACCAAATTACAACTGCGTTCACGCCCTAACAGTTCGGTCCAACCGTATACCGACTATGATCCCCACCGGGTCGTTTTAGGACACGGGATCAACTAGTATTTCATCGAAACCAACCACCGACCAACTGAGATTTAGTTGAGAACACGGTTTGTCGGTGGTTGTTTTCTTCAAAATACTGGTTGTTTTCGTGTTCTAAACCGACCTGGTTGGATTTTTCGTGGTTGGTCGATCTGCTGGGGCGGTTTTATTAATTTCTTATATCTTTTTTTTTTTAACGATAACCCTTCTTTCTTTACACTTTGTTATTAAATGATTTAACTATAATAAGAAAGTAGAACTTAATGACGATTTACGACTTTTCAAGAGACACGATAGCGTCTCGAGACAAGTCCATTTCCACTACCTTACTTACCGAGACGAGACGCTCTAAGACTCTTTTACTGGAGACACCGTGTTTTTTTACCTCATTTCGATTGACACACATAGAGATTTGAAATAACGGTAATTTTTATAACAGTTCAGAAGACCAAGAAATAACCGTCATTTGACGGTTTTGTGACGTCATTTTTTGCCTATTTGGTCGAAGTAAAAATGACAGTCATTTCGACAAGCGTCATGTGACGGTCCAAACGGTTTTGTGACGGTCAAATGACCGTCACAAAACCGATCTTCGTCGATTAATCGACGTTCGGTGTTGTTTTTTTATGAAACATCGACTAAAAAAAATCGAATATCAAATTTATACTCCACATTTTCTATTGACCATTTTATGGGTCAGTTTCTATTGATTCGAATGACTTTTTATTTTTTGAAAATGACCGACATTGAACATCGCAGAATTATATAGATATGAAAATACCGGTATTTTTATTTTTTGTAAAATAACAATGAAACTACCGTACCTTTACCGTCTTTTATCCACATTTTTTTTCTACAAACTTTGTGTTGTGAAAATACGGTCACGAAAAATGCTCGTAAGTTTGACCGGTTACAAATGTATGCGCACCGATGGGGCTCAAAGAATACCGATATCACACGTATGTTCGGTCCTAGAAAATATAAAAAGAAAAAAACTGTGAATGCGACTGCTCCCACCAAAGGTGGAAGGAGCCGCATTCACCGGATCCGACGTCGGATGAAGCTTCGCAGAAAAATGCACCCTACGGAAAAGTGTGATCGAGGCGCTATGGTTTCTTCGAGAAAACTGCTCTCGGAAAGCTTATTTTTAACGAGACAGTAAAATTTACAAGTCATTCTAATGCGTTTAAATTAATATTTGGAAATTTTCTAATATTTTGAGGTTCAGCTTCTAAAGCATCATAGAAACTTTAGTAAATCTGAATTGCAATGTATGCGCACCGATGGGGCTCAAAGAATACCGATATCACACGTATGTTCGGTCCTAGAAAATATGAAAAGAAAAAAACTGTGAATGCGACTGCTCCCACCAAAGATGGAAGGAGCCGCATTCACCGGTTCCGAAGTCGGATGAAGCTTCGCAGAAAAATTAACTCTACGGAAGTGTCACTGAGGCGATATGGATTCTTCAAGCAAACCACTCGGGACGTTTTGCGATTGAATATATGAAATGAAAAAACAGCTCCTTCTAACCACGAGTGGAAGGAGCTGCAATCGCCGTAATTGAAGGTTACCTACCTTTAATTAAATCCGCTTTCCGTGTCACTATACTTCTCGTCTCACAGTGGGACACTCAGTATCAACGGACGTCAGGTTATCAATAAGTATGCATAGCAATTCTTCGCTTTCGGATGAGAAAGTGGAGGTTATTGCTATGCGCTGTCGCGAAACCGTTTGTCACGTCCGACACGTCTAATGTGAACTGACGTTTGTTCGCCTATATCGATATTGTCTGTCTAGGGATGTTTGACGCGGGCGGGTTCATTGCAACCTTCAGTCTGAAACGTTACGGTGTACACCTAGATGGGAAACATCACACTTGTTTTTTGACAGAGTTAAAATGTCAAACAGGCATCATTGACGGATAGTGTACGTGCATTTGCGATCAAATTTACGGCGCCCGGACCGTCTATTTGTTCGTTTATTTGTACGTGCATTTGCGATTGAATCTACAGCTGACCGTGTATTTTCTTAAAATTACACGGTCAAATAGATGAAGACATTACACGCGTGTATTTGACCGTGTAATGTGGCGTGCATCAGGGCTGTTTTCGTCTCAGAATGGTAACCTGTCACTGTGGCTGATGTATCTCTCGATTTAATTTATTTATCATAAAACAATCGTAATCACCAAATTACAACTGCGTTCACGCCCTAACAGTTCGGTCCAACCGTATACCGACTATGATCCCCACCGGGTCGTTTTAGGACACGGGATCAACTAGTATTTCATCGAAACCAACCACCGACCAACTGAGATTTAGTTGAGAACACGGTTTGTCGGTGGTTGTTTTCTTCAAAATACTGGTTGTTTTCGTGTTCTAAACCGACCTGGTTGGATTTTTCGTGGTTGGTCGATCTGCTGGGGCGGTTTTATTAATTTCTTATATCTTTTTTTTTTTTAACGATAACCCTTCTTTCTTTACACTTTGTTATTAAATGATTTAACTATAATAAGAAAGTAGAACTTAATGACGATTTACGACTTTTCAAGAGACACGATAGCGTCTCGAGACAAGTCCATTTCCACTACCTTACTTACCGAGACGAGACGCTCTAAGACTCTTTTACTGGAGACACCGTGTTTTTTTACCTCATTTCGATTGACACACATAGAGATTTGAAATAACGGTAATTTTTATAACAGTTCAGAAGACCAAGAAATAACCGTCATTTGACGGTTTTGTGACGTCATTTTTTGCCTATTTGGTCGAAGTAAAAATGACAGTCATTTCGACAAGCGTCATGTGACGGTCCAAACGGTTTTGTGACGGTCAAATGACCGTCACAAAACCGATCTTCGTCGATTAATCGACGTTCGGTGTTGTTTTTTTATGAAACATCGACTAAAAAAAATCGAATATCAAATTTATACTCCACATTTTCTATTGACCATTTTATGGGTCAGTTTCTATTGATTCGAATGACTTTTTATTTTTTGAAAATGACCGACATTGAACATCGCAGAATTATATAGATATGAAAATACCGGTATTTTTATTTTTTGTAAAATAACAATGAAACTACCGTACCTTTACCGTCTTTTATCCACATTTTTTTTCTACAAACTTTGTGTTGTGAAAATACGGTCACGAAAAATGCTCGTAAGTTTGACCGGTTACAAATTTTTGTTGGTGAATTCACCATAAAAAATGGTAAACTGTCTATAACGAATTTTTTGGTAAAATTACAGCAACGTTGTTTCGTAAATTCACCGTATCTTGACGAGAATTCTTAATCACTAAGAGACTATATGACTTTATTACCGATGTCGTAAATTTAACACCGGTCACATACCGTTTTTAATCGTAAAATTACTGGTCATGTATACCACTCACGTCTCTAGTCCGAACCGCATCGTGCGGAGTGCAAAGCGCGACGTCCGAACGGCATCGTGTGGAGCGCGAAGTGCGACGTCCGGATGGCATCGTGCAGAGCGCAAAGCGCGACGTCCGGACGGCACGGTGCGGAGCGCGAAGCGCGACGTCCGAACGCCACCGTGTAGAGCGCGAAGCGCGACTTTCGAACGGCATCGTGCGGAGCGCGAAGCGCGACGTCCAACCGGCGCTGTGCGGAGCGCGACGTCCAAACGACCCCCTGCGGAGCGCGGAGCGCGACGACCGCGTGAGTGCCTTAAAATGACACCAGGGAAAAATGTCCCGAAGGGACATTTTTGCCGCAGGGTCATTTTCGGGGGGTTTGGGGGGCGGAGCCCCCCAATGGGGGTTTGGGGGCAAAGCCCTCCAACAACAACCCGGCGCCCCGAAGGGGCGACCGGGTTGCTTGTTTTATGTTGTTACGATAGGTTTTACGAAATATGTACGCCCTAGTGTTTTGAAAGAAGACCAAAAACACGAGTGTCGTCGAAACCACAGCGATCCCCGCAGGTACTGCGAAAAACGAGGTTGTGCGGGTTCTCTTCAGAAATAATAGAAGATATTTAGCGAAGATAATCGAATTTAGCGGTGAGTGGAATCAATCCCCTGCTTTTCGTACCATTCGATGGATTTCCGCGAGTCGCTCGCGGCGCGAACGGAAGCCTTGTGAATGTAATAAGCGTTTTTTATTCTTCCTCCGAATTGCCGCGCGGTTATCGGATCGCGGGATCTTGGCGGCCGTGGGAACCGTTGCGCCGTCCGAATTAACCGGAAATAAAATTCCAAGCAACCGCCGATTAATTAAAAATGTTTGTTATATCAATATTCATCGCTCGTCACAATTCGTTTTCGCCTATAATCGCGGGGCGCGATCGGAAGCCGAGGGATTCGTCGGAAAATCTGCCGATCTCGTCAAGCGAAAAAGATGGCTGAGAACTCGGGGAAGGAGACTCGAGCTCGGTGTTCAAGCTGTAAACGAATCCGTTGTATTATTGAGTTTCTTAGTTCCTTAATCGCACGTTCCGCGCGTTCGGGCGTCCCGTTGGCTGATGCCAACTCATTTGTTTTAATGTGTCCGCTGTGCGCACGTGACATGTTATTCACGTGCGGATTTTTTCCAATAAATATTTAGAAGACGACGAATACCTTGAGAAATTAGATGTCTCCAGTGAAGGCGATTTAATCGGGGTAAAAAAGAAGAGAGGCTCGGAAAAAGTGCGATCGAAGGCTGATAAAACCACGGTGAGAGCCGAAGAAAAAAAGAGAATCGAAAAATCTCTACTGTTGAGAGAACCAGCAATACAAGACGCAGCATTCTCATCCAAGCATCAAGCATCTCCGGTACATTTAGAGCTGCCGTCGAGCTCTTGCTCAGAGATGTCAAACCAGTCACCATCGACGTCATCATTATGTCGTCAGCCGCCGGAAAATGTAAACATTCTCTATTTCGTATTTTTATAACATTTATATACATATAATATTTTATATACAAATAATTAACAATAATTTAATAAATATTTTATGTACAAATAATAAATAATAATTTATATACATATATTTATATACAAATAACATTATTAAAAAATGCTGTAAGGTATCTGCACGTGCCGGACCCTCTTCCCAAAGCTGCCTTTGGGAATTTCCATCGCGTTCTCTCGATCGCCAGCTCAGAAACGGCCGAAGGCTCGATCGCCAGCTACGAAGGAACAATGCTCGCGATCGCCAGCTCCGAAACGGCCAAAGACTCGATTGCCAGCGCCGAATGAACACCGCTCGCGATCGCCAGCTCCGAAACGGCCACTCCCTCGTTCGCCGAGTCCAAAATCAACTCGAGAACGGTCCCGCTCACGTTCCTCAAGTTCTCGATCTTCCGCCTCGAGAAAAGCGTTCTCTCGATCGCCAGCTCAGAAATGGCCGAAGGCTCGATCGCCAGCTACGAAGGAACACCGCTCGCTATCGCCAGCTCCGAAACGGCCACTCCCTCGTTCGCCGCGTCCAAAATCAACTCGAGAACGGTCCCGCTTACGTTCCTCAAGTTCTCGATCTTCCGCCTCGAGAAAAGCGTTCTCTCGATCGCCAGCTCAGAAACGGCCGAAGGCTCGATCGCCAGCTACGAAGGAACACCGCTCGCGATCGCCAGCTCCGAAACGGCCACTCCCTCGTTCGCCACGTGCAAAAAGGTCTCTTTCTCGTTCGCCCAGACCCTGCAGTTCATCAACTGGAGAACGGACGGGCTCACGTTCCTCAGCGTCAGAATGGCAACGCTCACGTTCGCCTAGTACGTCGCAGAGGATCTCCCATAAGAAACTTGGACAAGTACGCTTAATAACGTTTACACTTATATATATGAAGATGTATTGTAACCGGGATTTTCCTATTCCCCCGATACCTTCGCCGTCGCGCTGTCCGCCGTCCTAACTGGGCGCCAGCCACCAAAAGATGACCCTAACAAAAATTACACCGATGCGACTCGGCCACTAGCTCGATAAACTAAAGACGGCGGAACAGCCGAGGCGGCTTAAACCCACTAGCTCAGTTCATTAACGGTAGAGGGGCGGGGCCGAAATCACGACAGCTGAGACACAAATTAAATAAAATGGAAAGAGTACAATTTATTTAATAATATGAAATGCAGAAAATAATGTGACAGATGTGAAATGATCGGAACGGCTGTCGGACCGAACCGATCGCTACTCTTTCAATAATCATCAATAACACAAGTTTGCAATAAGCGAAAATCACAGGAAAATAACAAAATAATTTCGGAAATCATACGCGGCTCTTCGACAGCCGAAAATTCTCGTCGGTAGGACGTGGCGCAAGGTCGTAGTATCTCCAATAATTCTGAACTCAACTTTTTCGCTCAAAAACACAATAACAAAACTAACTAAAACTTCTGACTGCTTATCACGCGAGATTTGGCTTAAGATGGCGATACCAAAACGCCGGGCGTTTCCCTTGGAAAGTCGAACCACCGGCACGACAGCTCAAAATTCTCCGGATAATTCCTCCAATATAAGTCAGACTCGAACACAATACTAATAATAATTGACTAACCTAGTGGACCCCCCACGAGAGCAGCTCCTCTCCCAAGGCCATTAACGACTAACTTACAAGAAAATAATTAACAAAAAGAAACGCTGATCGGCAGCGGAATAAGTCGCGAGGATTTCACACGACAAAATCTACAAAAACGTCGCACAGCGACAGCACAATAATTGTCTCGCGTAAATTGCCGAATTACTCGACCGAATTAAATTACAGAAAATTCGTCGCGAAGCGACAGCGAGACTAAATTTCAAGACAACATAATTCAACAAAAGTGTCGATAAGCGACCACAATTAATTTTCCGCCGATTCCGGACAAACAATAGGGGAAACAAAACCCGACATGCGGGACTTACTGCCCTCACTGGCACTGGCTCAAAATGATCTCCAAATTCGTCCATCTCTGGGGGGTTGGTGGCCGATCGGGGTCACTGATGTCCGGTACCCAAAATTGTCACACACATCCGGCGTCGACAGCTGCTCCCGCGAAGAGTGACTCGAGGTCCTCGTCCTCGAGCCGAACTGATTGACTGATCCCCTCTCCGGGGTCAAATGCCGAACTTTACCGGCGCGTGCCGATGATGTCCGCCGATCGTCTCACCTCGCGCCGCTTCCCCTCGCATCTTGTCGCCTCACTCTGAATCTTCAATAATGCTGACTCGCGTTCCCGACAGCGTCGCCAGAGTGTCCAATAACTGAGACACTTCTGGGAAATTCTCAAAGATCGTTGAGAGTGCGGGAAACGCTCAAACTCGGACAGCTTAAATCGTGGCCGCGCCTCAACCCACGTCGACGGTGATTCCTTCGACTGTTGCCGGTCGTCGCGAGGCCCCGTGGGCGTCCTGGCTGGTGGAGGCGCCGCTGCTCGGACAGATGCCGAGGATGGCCTTTGGCAGGGCTGGCAACACGTCGAAGATCGGTCTCGGGGCTGCTCCGCGGCATTGAAGTGTCAACCGGTGACCAGACACAGCCCGACCATCTAACGTGGCCGGATCTGTGTCCTGGGTTGGACGAGGCGACGGTGACCCCTAATGACTGACTGTCCACCGCCCCTCGCCCTCTGAGGCCTCCCACGACGGGGTGAACGAGCCCGCCATGGAGGTTATCCGGCCGCGAGCGTTCACTCCCACGACCGTAGAGGTTTGACTGAAGGCCCCGTGGTCCCTCAATCCACGGGGTCCGAGTAGCCGTCCCGGTGACCCGACGCTACCTTAATTCGCGACGATGCGAGGTGGCGAAACGTCATAAAAAGCTCCGCAATCTCCAATATCCAAAGTCTGACAGCCAGCCATCTCGATGAGCCAGTGAGCGGCATTACAAAATAAATATTCACAAAAACGGGACAAAAATCGGGAATCGGACAGCGAATAATTAATTAAATAACGATTAATAACGCTTAAAAACTACCTTAAATGCTAACTAAAACTATTGGCCAAGGGGAGGTTCGACGGCGGACGGTGTGAATGCGCCTTAAATGCGCCGCGACAGCAATTGTAACGGTGGTAAAATTCCACCACGTTACAGTATATATAACATTAGTTCTATATCTGACGTGTAGGTGGAACTTAAAAAAGGTTCAGGCGTTTTCATCTGCTATGCAGAATTAAAACTGATTCAAGCATATTGGGAGAAGCCAAGAGAGATGGTGAGGCGACTTCTTCTTTGTCTGGTTGGTCGCGAAGATCTGATGACCATGACAGCAAGAGGCACGAAAACGAAGAAAGGCGGGACCGAGAGAGTGAGCCGAGGCATACCAGAGCCAATATTTGATGCCGTACTCCGTAAGCATTTTTTAATGCGTCCCTGAAAAACTTTTGTGCTCCTGCGCTCTTATAAAGCTTTAAAAGTTTACGAGCGTTGCCGTGCCCAGCGTCTTACGTCAAATTTGATAATTTTGTTACCTAATATAGCCTGTTTCTCTTTTTAGATTGGGTTGACAAGAAAGGAGCCTATAAATTGACGGAAGCAAAATACGTCCAGGTGATTAATTTGCAGCTGGGCACGCTTCGGAACCCAAAGAAATAATTTTTTTTCATTTTTTTTTTTTTTTTTCGAAACTTATATGCTGAACTGTACCGCTGGAACTATCTTAAGACAAAAAGAATGTCACGTTTGCGTTTAATTCAAGTTTGTAACGTTCAAAGAAAAATCTTGCTGGGATCCGATGCATTCTTTAATAAGAAGCACAAAAAAAAGACTAATTAGAACTCCAAAACCTTTGCCAATACTTTTGCCGAAGCTCTCGCCGAGTCTCTTGCCGAGACTGTCTCCCCATGCTTTTTGTTCCGTAAACTGAAACTTTCGCCAAGATTTTCTGTATTTTTCTCTAGCCGAGATTCTCGAAAGAAGTTTGGGATCGGATCCTATCCGTGACTCTGGTTAACACTCCAAAACCTTTGCCGAGACTTTTGCCAAGTCTCTTGCCGAGACTGTCTCCCCATACAGTTTTTTTCCGCGAGGGAATCGCGTTCTGCGAGCGTTGGACGCATGTAAACTCGGTCGCCGAGTGTCAAAAACCTTGATTTTGTGCAAATCCATCGCTTTGCATCGTTAACACTCGCTTGGTACCGATGCTGCGAGCGAAAATGCGTCAAACAGCCAAATCGAGAAATCGCGTTTTGCGAGTGTTGCACGCATGTAAACTCGGTCTCCGAGTGTCAAAAACCTTTATTTTTTGCAAATACATCGTTTTGCATCGTTGAAACTCGTTTAGCACCGATGCCGCGAGTGAAAAAGCGTCAAACAACTAAAATGAGACATCGCGTTTTGCGAGCGTTGCACGCATGTAAACTCGGTCTCCGAGTAACAAAAACCTCTATTTCGTGAAAATGCATCGTTTTGCATCGTTAACACTCGTTTGGCACTGATGCCGCAAGCGAAAAAGCGTCAATCAGCCAAATCGAGAAATCGCGTTCTGCGAGCGTTGGACGCATGTAAACTCGGTCGCCGAGTGTCAAAAACCTTGATTTTGTGCAAATCCATCGCTTTGCATCGTCAACACTCGCTTGGTACCGATGCTGCGAGCGAAAATGCGTCAAACAGCCAAATCGAGAAATCGCGTTTTGCGAGTGTTGCACGCATGTAAACTCGGTCGCTGAGTGTCAAGAACCTTTATTTTGTGCAAATCCATCGTTTTGCATCGTTAACACTCGTTTGGCACCGATGTCGCGAGTGATAAAGCGTCAATCAGCCAAATCGAGAAATCGCGTTTAGTAAGCGCTGCACGCATGTAAACACGGTCGCCGAATGTCAAAACCTTTTATTTTGTGCAAATGCATCGTTTTGCATCGTTGAAACTCGTTTGGCACCGATGCCGCGAGCGAAGAACCGTCAATCAGCCAAATCGATAAATCACGTTTTGCGAGCGCTGCAAGCATGTAAACTCGGTCACCGAGTGTCAAAAACCTTTATTTTGTGCAAATCTAACATTTTGCATCGTTGAAACTCGTTTAGCACCGATGCCGCGAGCGAAAAACCGTCAATCAGCCAAATGGAGAAATCACGTTTTGCGAGCTCAGCGCGCATGTAAACTCGGTCAGCAAGTGTCAAAAACCTTGATTACATCCAAAAAGGATGTAAGGATGCACCTTGGTTGCATCCTTGTGCAAATCCATCGTTTTGCATCGTTGAAACTCGTTCGATGCCGCGAGTGAAAAAGCGTCAATCAGCCAAATCGAGAAATCGCGTTTTGCGAGTGTTGCACGCATGTAAACTCGGTCTCCGAGTGTCAAAAACCTTTATTTTGTGCAAATGCATCGTTTTGCATCGTTGAAACTCGTTTGGCACCGATGCCGCGAGTGAAAAAGCGTCAATCAGCTAAATCGAGAAATCGCGTTTTGCGAGTGTTGCACGCTTATAAACTCGGTCGCCGAGTGTCAAGAACCTTTATTTTGTGCAAATCCATCGTTTTGCATCGTTAACACTCGTTTGGCACCGATGTCGCGAGTGATAAAGCGTCAATCAGCCAAATCGAGAAATCGCGTTTTGTAAGCGCTGCACGCATGAAAACACGGTCGCCGAGTGTCAAAACCTTTTATTTTGTGCAAATGCATCGTTTTGCATCGTTGAAACTCGTTTGGCACCGATACCGCGAGCGGAAATGCAGTCAAACAGCCAAATCGAGCCATCGCGTTTTGCGAGCGTTGAACGCATGTAAACACGGTCGCCGAGTGTCAAAAACCTTGATTTTGTGCAAATCCATCGTTTTGCATCGTTAACACTCGTTTGGCACCGATGCCGCGAGCGAAAATGCGTCCAACAGCCAAATCGAGCCATCGCGTTTTGCGAGCGTTGAACGCAAGTAAACTCGGTCGCTGAGTGTAAAAAACTTTCATTTTGTGCAAATCCATCGGTTTGCATCGTTGAAACTCGTTCGGAACCGATGCCGCGAGTGAAAAAGCGTCAATCAGCCAAATCGAGAAATAGCGTTTTGCGAGTGTTGCACGCATGTAAACTCGGTCTCCGAGTGTCAAAAACCTTTATTTTGTGCAAATGCATCGTTTTGCATCGTTGAAACTCGTTTGGCACCGATGCCGCGAGTGAAAAAGCGTCAATCAGCCAAATCGAGAAATCGCGGTTTGCGAGTGTTGCACGCATATAAACTCGGTCGCCGAGTGTCAAAAACTTTTATTTTGTGCAAATGTATCGTTTTGCATCGTTGAAACTCGTGTGGCACCGATACCGCGAGAGAAAATGCGTCAAACAGCAAAATCGAGCCATCGCGTTTTGCGACCGTTGAACGCATGTTTACTCGCTCGCCGAGTGTCAAAAACCTTGATTTTGTGCAAATCCATCGTTTTGCATCGTTGAAACTCGTTTGGCACCGATGCCGCGAACGAAAATGCGTCAAACAGCCAAATCGAGAAATCGCTTTTTGCGAGTGTTGCACGCATGTAAACTCGGTCTCCGAGTGTCAAAAACCTTTATTTTTTGCAAATGCATCGTTTTGCATCGTTGAAACTCGTTTAGCACCGATGCCGCGAGTGAAAAAGCGTCAATCAGCCAAATCGAGCCATCGCGTTTTGCGAGCGTGGCGCGCATGTACACTCGGTCGCCGAGTGTCAAAAACCTTGATTTTTTGCAAATCCATCTTTTTGCATCGTTGAAACTCGTTTGGCACCGATGCCGCGAGCGAAGAACCGTCAATCCGCCAAATCGAGAAATCGCGTTTTGCGAGCGCTGCACGCATGTAAACACGGTCGCCGAGTGTCAAAAACTTTTATTTTGAGCAAATGCATCGTTTTGCATCGTTGAAACTCGTTTGGCACCGATACCGCGAGCGAAAATGCGTCAAACAGCCAAATCGAGCTATCGCGTTTTGCGAGCGTTGAACGCATGTAAACACGGTCGCCGAGTGTCAAAAACCTTGATTTTGTGCAAATCCATCGTTTTGCATCGTTAACACTCGTTTGGCACCGATGCCGCGAGCGAAAATGCGTCAAACAGCCAAATCGAGCCATCGCGTTTTGCGAGCGTTGAACGCAAGTAAACTCGGTCGCTGAGTGTCAAAAACCTTTATTTTGTGCAAATGCATCGTTTTGCATCGTTGAAACTCGTTTGGCACCGATGCCGCGAGTGAAAAAGCGTTAATCAGCCAAATCGAGAAATCGGGTTTTGCGAGTGTTGTACTCATGTAAACTTGGTCACCGAGTGACAAAAACCTTTATTTTGTGAAAATGCATCGTTTTGCATCGTCAAAACTCGTTTGGCACCGATGCTGCGAGCGAAAAACCGTCAATCAGCTAAATCGATAAATCACGTTTTGCGAGCGCTGCACGCATGTAAACTCGGTCACCGAGTGTCAAAAACCTTTATTTTGTGCAAATCTAACGTTTTGCATCGTTGAAACTCGTTTGGCACCGATGCCGCGAGCGAAAAACCGTCAATCAGCCAAATCGAGAAATCGCGTTTTGCGAGTGTTGCACGCATGTAAACTCGGTCGCCGAGTGTCAAAAACCTTTATTTTTTGCAAATACATCGTTTTGCATCGTTGAAACTCGTTTAGCACCGATGCCGCGAGTGAAAAAGCGTCAAACAACTAAAATGAGACAACGCGTTTTGCGAGCGTTGCACGCATGTAAACTCGGTCTCCGAGTAACAAAAACCTCTATTTCGTGAAAATGCATCGTTTTGCATCGTTAACACTCGTTTGGCACTGATGCCGCAAGCGAAAAAGCGTCAATCAGCCAAATCGAGAAATCGCGTTCTGCGAGCGTTGCACGCATGTAAACTCGGTCGCCGAGTGTCAAAAACCTTGATTTTGTGCAAATCCATCGCTTTGCATCGTTAACACTCGTTTGGCACCGATGCCGCGAGCGAAGAACCGTCAATCCGCCAAATCGAGAAATCGCGTTTTGCGAGCGCTGCACGCATGTAAACACGGTCGCCGAGTGTCAAAAACTTTTATTTTGAGCAAATGCATCGTTTTGCATCGTTGAAACTCGTTTGGCACCGATACCGCGAGCGAAAATGCGTCAAACAGCCAAATCGAGCCATCGCGTTTTGCGAGCGTTGCACGCATGTAAACTCGGTCTCCGAGTAACAAAAACCTCTATTTCGTGAAAATGCATCGTTTTGCATCGTTAACACTCGTTTGGCACTGATGCCGCAAGCGAAAAAGCGTCAATCAGCCAAATCGAGAAATCGCGTTCTGCGAGCGTTGGACGCATGTAAACTCGGTCGCCGAGTGTCAAAAACCTTGATTTTGTGCAAATCCATCGTTTTGCATCCTTGAAACTCGTTTGGCACCGATACCGCGAGCGAAAATGCGTCAAACAGCCAAATCGAGTCATCGCGTTTTGCGAGCGTTGAACGTATGTAAACACGGTCGCCGAGTGTCAAAAACCTTGATTTTGTGCAAATCCATCGTTTTGAATCGTTAACACTCGTTTGGCACCGATGCCGCGAGCGAAAATGCGTCAAGCAGCCAGATCGAGCTATCGCGTTTTGCGAGCGTTGCCCGCATGTATACTCGGTCGCCGAGTGTCACAAACCTTGACTTTGTGCAAATCCATCGTTTTGCATCGTTAACACTCGTTTGGCACCGATTCCGCGAGCGAAAATGCGTCAAACAGCCAAATCGAGCCATCGCGTTTTGCGAGCGTTGAGCGCAAGTAAACTCGGTTGCTGAGTGTAAAAAACTTTCATTTTGTGCAAATCCATCGTTTTGCATCATTGAAACTCGTTCGATGCCGCGAGTGAAAAAGCGTCAATCAGCCAAATCGAGAAATCGCTTTTTGCGCGTGTTGCACGCATGTAAACTCGGTCTCCGAGTGTCAAAAACCTTTATTTTTTGCAAATGCATCGTTTTGCATCGTTGAAACTCGTTTGGCACCGATGCCGCGAGTGAAAAAGCGTCAATCAGCCATATCGAGCCATCGCGTTTTGCGAGCGTTGCGCGCATGTACACTCGGTCGCCGAGTGTCAAAAACCTTGATTTTTTGCAAATCCATCCTTTTGCATCGTTGAAACTCGTTTGGCACCGATGCCGCGAGCGAAGAACCGTCAATCCGCCAAATCGAGAAATCGCGTTTTGCGAGCGCTGCACGCATGTAAACACGGTCGCCGAGTGTCAAAAACTTTTATTTTGAGCAAATGCATCGTTTTGCATCGTTGAAACTCGTTTGGCACCGATACCGCGAGCGAAAATGCGTCAAACAGCCAAATCGAGCCATCGCGTTTTGCGAGCGTTGAACGCATGTAAACACGGCCGCCGAGTGTCAAAAACCTTGATTTTGTGCAAATCCATCGTTTTGCATCGTTAACACTCGTTTGGCACCGATGCCGCGAGCGAAAATGCGTCAAACAGCCAAATCGAGCCATCGCGTTTTGCGAGCGTTGAACGCAAGTAAACTCCGTCGCTGAGTGTCAAAAACCTTTATTTTGTGCAAATGCATCGTTTTGCATCGTCAAAACTCGTTTGGCACCGATGCTGCGAGCGAAAAACCGTCAATCAGCTAAATCGATAAATCACGTTTTGCGAGCGCTGCACGCATGTAAACTCGGTCTCCGAGTAACAAAAACCACTATTTCGTGAAAATGCATCGTCTTGCATCGTTAACACTCGTTTGGCACTGATGCCGCAAGCGAAAAAGCGTCAATCAGCCAAATCGAGAAATCGCGTTCTGCGAGCGTTGGACGCATGTAAACTCGGTCGCCGAGTGTCAAAAACCTTGATTTTGCGCAAATCCATCGTTTTGCATCGTTGAAACTCGTTTGGCACCGATACCGCGAGCGAAAATGCGTCAAACAGCCAAGTCGAGCCATCGCGTTTTGCGAGCGTTAAACGCATGTAAACACGGTCGCCGAGTGTCAAAAACCTTGATTTTGTGCAAATCCATCGTTTTGCATCGTTAACACTCGTTTGGCACCGATGCCGCGAGCAAAAATGCGTCAAACAGCCAAATCGAGCCATCGCGTTTTGCGAGCGTTGAACGCAAGTAAACTTGGTCGCTGAGTGTCAAAAACCTTTATTTTGTGCAAATGCATCGTTTTGCATCGTTGAAACTCGTTTGGCACCGATGCCGCAAGTGAAAAAGCGTCAATCAGCCAAATCGAGAAATCGCGTTTTGCGAGTGTTGCACGCATATAAACTCGGTCGCCGAGTGTCAAAAACTTTTATTTTGTGCAAATGCACCGCTTTGCATCGTTGAAACTCGTTTGGCACCGATGCCGCGAGTGAAAAAGCGTTAATCAGCTAAATCGAGAAATCGGGTTTTGCGAGTGTTGTACTCATGTAAACTCGGTCACCGAGTGTCAAAAACCTTGATTTTGTGCAAATCCATCGTTTTGCATCGTTAACACTCGTTTGGCACCGATGACGCGAGCGAAAATGCGTCAAACAGCCAAATCGAGCCATCGCGTTTTGCGAGCGTTGAACGCAAGTAAACTCGGTCGCTGAGTGTCAAAAACCTTTATTTTGTGCAAATGCATCGTTTTGCATCTCTGAAACTCGTTTGGCACCGATGCCGCGAGTGAAAAAGCGTCAATCAGCCAAATCGAGAAATCGCGTTTTGCGAGTGTTGCACGCATATAAACTCGGTCGCCGAGTGTCAAAAACTTTTATTTTGTGCAAATGCATCGCTTTGCATCGTTGAAACTCGTTTGGCACCGATGCCGCGAGTGAAAAAGCGTTAATCAGCCAAATCGAGAAATCGGGTTTTGCGAGTGTTGTACTCATGTAAACTCGGTCACCGAGTGACAAAAACCTTTATTTTGTGAAAATGCATCGTTTTGCATCGTCAAAACTCGTTTGGCACCGATGCTGCGAGCGAAAAACCGTCAATCAGCTAAATCGATAAATCACGTTTTGCGAGCGCTGCACGCATGTAAACTCGGTCACCGAGTGTCAAAAACCTTTATTTTGTGCAAATCTAACATTTTGCATCGTTGAAACTCGTTTAGCACCGATGCCGCGAGCGAAAAACCGTCAATCAGCCAAATGGAGAAATCACGTTTTGCGAGCTCAGCGCGCATGTAAACTCGGTCAGCGAGTGTCAAAAACCTTGATTACATCCAAAAAGGATGTAAGGATGCACCTTGGTTGCATTCTTGTGCAAATCCATCGTTTTGCATCGTTGAAACTCGTTTGGCACCGATGCCGCGAGCGAAAATGCGTCAAACAGCCAAATCGAGCCATCGCGTTTTGCGGGCGTTGAACGCAAGTAAACTCGGTCGCTGAGTGTAAAAAACTTTCATTTTGTGCAAATCCATCGGTTTGCATCGTTGAAACTCGTTCGGAACCGATGCCGCGAGTGAAAAAGCGTCAATCAGCCAAATCGAGAAATAGCGTTTTGCGAGTGTTGCACGCATGTAAACTCGGTCTCCGAGTGTCGAAAACCTTTATTTTGTGCAAATGCATCGTTTTGCATCGTTGAAACTCGTTTGGCACCGATGCCGCGAGCGAAAAACCGTCAATCAGCTAAATCGAGAAAACGCGTTTTGCGAGTGTTGCACGCACGTAAACTCGGTCTCCGAGTGTCAAAAACCTTTATTTTTTGCAAATACATCGTTTTGCATCGCTGAAACTCGTTTAGCACCGATGCCGCGAGTGAAAAAGCGTCAAACAACTAAAATGAGACATCGCGTTTTGCGAGCGTTGCACGCATGTAAACTCGGTCTCCGAGTAACAAAAACCTCTATTTCGTGAAAATGCATCGTTTTGCATCGTTAACACTCGTTTGGCACTGATGCCGCAAGCGAAAAAGCGTCAATCAGCCAAATCGAGAAATCGCGTTCTGCGAGCGTTGGACGCATGTAAACTCGGTCGCCGAGTGTCAAAAACCTTGATTTTGTGCAAATCCATCGCTTTGCATCGTCAACACTCGCTTGGTACCGATGCTGCGAGCGAAAATGCGTCAAACAGCCAAATCGAGAAATCGCGTTTTGCGAGTGTTGCACGCATGTAAACTCGGTCGCTGAGTGTCAAGAACCTTTATTTTGTGCAAATCCATCGTTTTGCATCGTTAACACTCGTTTGGCACCGATGTCGCGAGTGATAAAGCGTCAATCAGCCAAATCGAGAAATCGCGTTTAGTAAGCGCTGCACGCATGTAAACACGGTCGCCGAATGTCAAAACCTTTTATTTTGTGCAAATGCATCGTTTTGCATCGTTGAAACTCGTTTGGCACCGATGCCGCGAGCGAAGAACCGTCAATCAGCCAAATCGATAAATCACGTTTTGCGAGCGCTGCAAGCATGTAAACTCGGTCACCGAGTGTCAAAAACCTTTATTTTGTGCAAATCTAACATTTTGCATCGTTGAAACTCGTTTGGCACCGATGCCGCGAGCGAAAAACCGTCAATCAGCCAAATGGAGAAATCACGTTTTGCGAGCTCAGCGCGCATGTAAACTCGGTCAGCAAGTGTCAAAAACCTTGATTACATCCAAAAAGGATGTAAGGATGCACCTTGGTTGCATCCTTGTGCAAATCCATCGTTTTGCATCGTTGAAACTCGTTCGATGCCGCGAGTGAAAAAGCGTCAATCAGCCAAATCGAGAAATCGCGTTTTGCGAGTGTTGCACGCATGTAAACTCGGTCTCCGAGTGTCAAAAACCTTTATTTTGTGCAAATGCATCGTTTTGCATCGTTGAAACTCGTTTGGCACCGATGCCGCGAGTGAAAAAGCGTCAATCAGCTAAATCGAGAAATCGCGTTTTGCGAGTGTTGCACGCTTATAAACTCGGTCGCCGAGTGTCAAGAACCTTTATTTTGTGCAAATCCATCGTTTTGCATCGTTAACACTCGTTTGGCACTGATGCCGCAAGCGAAAAAGCGTCAATCAGCCAAATCGAGAAATTGCGTTCTGCGAGCGTTGGACGCATGTAAACTCGGTCGCCGAGTGTCAAAAACCTTGATTTTGTGCAAATCCATCGTTTTGCATCGTTGAAACTCGTTTGGCACCGATACCGCGAGCGAAAATGCGTCAAACAGCCAAATCGAGCTATCGCGTTTTGCGAGCGTTGAACGCATGTAAACACGGTCGCCGAGTGTCAAAAACCTTGATTTTGTGCAAATCCATCGTTTTGCATCGTTAACACTCGTTTGGCACCGATGCCGCGAGCGAAAATGCGTCAAACAGCCAAATCGAGCCATCGCGTTTTGCGAGCGTTGAACGCAAGTAAACTCGGTCGCTGAGTGTCAAAAACCTTTATTTTGTGCAAATGCATCGTTTTGCATCGTTGAAACTCGTTTGGCACCGATGCCGCGAGTGAAAAAGCGTTAATCAGCCAAATCGAGAAATCGGGTTTTGCGAGTTTTGTACTCATGTAAACTCGGTCACCGAGTGACAAAAACCTTTATTTTGTGAAAATGCATCGTTTTGCATCGTCAAAACTCGTTTGGCACCGATGCTGCGAGCGAAAAACCGTCAATCAGCTAAATCGATAAATCACGTTTTGCGAGCGCTGCACGCATGTAAACTCGGTCACCGAGTGTCAAAAACCTTTATTTTGTGCAAATCTAACGTTTTGCATCGTTGAAACTCGTTTGGCACCGATGCCGCGAGCGAAAAACCGTCAATCAGCCAAATCGAGAAATCGCGTTTTGCGAGTGTTGCACGCATGTAAACTCGGTCTCCGAGTGTCAAAAACCTTTATTTTTTGCAAATACATCGTTTTGCATCGTTGAAACTCGTTTAGCACCGATGCCGCGAGTGAAAAAGCGTCAAACAACTAAAATGATACATCGCGTTTTGCGAGCGTTGCACGCATGTAAACTCGGTCTCCGAGTAACAAAAACCTCTATTTCGTGAAAATGCATCGTTTTGCATCGTTAACACTCGTTTGGCACTGATGCCGCAAGCGAAAAAGCGTCAATCAGCCAAATCGA
>CAXITY010000045.1:0-5000 GCA_964034905.1 Itoplectis maculator
CGATTAAAAAATCGCCGGGCCCGTGGCTCTTGAGCGATATATTTTCAATCCACAAATGCTGCTTCGAGAACTTCAAGTTCTCGAGAACTTGAAGTTCTCGAAGCAGCATTTGTAGACGAATCAGATCGCCGAGCCCGCGGCTCTTGGGCGATTAAAAAATCGCCGAGCCTGCGGCTGTTGGGCGATTAAAAAATCGCCGTGCCCGCGGCTCTTGCGCGATTTGTAAGTCGCCGAGACAAAAAGCTCTTGCGCGACATATTTTTTATATTTTATTAACCATTTTTTTATTAGCAGGTGACCTGCCGATGAGGAGCGGCGGAAGCGGCGACGACAGCGGCAGCAGACAGCAGCGGCGGTGGCGGCGGTAGCGACAGCAGCAGCAGAAGCAGAGGCAGCCGCAGCGGCGGCGGTGACAGCAGCAGCAGCAGCAACAGCGGCGGCGGTGGCAGCGGCGACAGCGGCAGCAGCAGCAGCAGCAGCAGCAGCAGCAGCAGCAGCAGCAGCAGCAGCAGCAGCAGCAGCAGCAGCAGCAGAGACGACAGCAGCAGCGGCAATATTGTTTTTATTTTTTTATTTGTTTAAATCGCCGAGCCCGCGGCTCTTGCGCGATAAAAAAATCGCCGAGCCCGCGGCTCTTGAGCGATATATTTGGTATCTACAAATGCTGCTTCGAGAACTTGAAGTTCTTGAAGCAGCATTTGTAGATTGAAATCAAATCGCCGAGCCGCGGCTCTTGTGCGATTAAAAAATCGCCGAGCCCGCGGCTCTTGAGCGATAAATTTGGTATCTACAAATGCTGCTTCGAGAACTTCAGGTTCTCGAGAACTTGAAGTTCTCGAAGCAGCATTTGTAGACAAAACGAATCGCCGAGCCCGCGGCTCTTGAGCGAATTGTAAGTCGCCGAGACAAAAAGCTCTTGCGCGACATATTTTTTATATTTTATTAACCATTTTTTTATTAGCAGGTGACCTGCCGATGAGGAGCGGCGGAGGCGGCGACGACAGCGGCAGCAGACAGCAGCGGCGGTGGCGGCGGTAGCGACAGCAGCAGCAGAAGCAGAGGCAGCCGCAGCGGCGGCGGTGACAGCAGCAGCAGCAGCAACAGTGGCGGCGGTGGCAGCGGCGACAGCAGCAGCAGCAGCAGCAGCAGAGACGACAGCAGCAGCGGCAATATTGTTTTTATTTTTTTATTTGTTTAAATCGCCGAGCCCGCGGCTCTTGGGCGATTAAAAAATCGCCGTGCCCGCGGCTCTTGCGCGATTTGTAAGTCGCCGAGACGAAAAGCTCTTGCGCGACATATTTTAAATATTTTATTATAGAACAATATTTTTATCAATAGGTGACCTGCCGATGAGGAGCAGCAGCGGCGGCGGCGACAGCAGCAGCAAAGGCAGCAGCAGTAGCGATGGCGGTGGCGGCGTCAGCAGCAGCAGTGGCGGCGGCGGCGGTAGCCACAGCAGCAGCAGAAGCAGCAGCAGAGGCAACAGCAGAGGCAACAGCAGAAGCAGCAGCAGTCGTATTTATTTATTTATTTATTTATTTATTTATTTATTTATTTATTTATTCAAATCGCCGAGCCCGTGGCTGTTGAGCGATACATTTTCAATTCACAAATGCTGCTTCGAGAACTTCAAGTTCTCGAGAACTTGAAGTTCTCGAGAACTTGAAGTTCTCGAAGCAGCATTTGTAGACGAATAATATCGCCGAGCCCGCGACTCTTGGGCGATTAAAAAATCGCCGAGCCCATGGCTCTTGAGCGATACATTTTCAATTCACAAATGCTGCTTCGAGAACTTCAAGTTCTCGAGAAGTTGAAGTTCTCGAAGCAGCATTTGTAGACGAATAATATCGCCGAGCCCGCGGCTCTTGGGCGATTAAAAAATCGCCGAGTCCGTGGCTTTTGAGCGATACATTTTCAATTCACAAATGCTGCTTCGAGAACTTCAAGTTCTCGAGAACTTGAAGTTCTCGAAGCAGCATTTGTAGACGAATCATATCGCCGAGCCCGCAGCTCTTGAGCGATTGAAAAATCGCCGAGCCTGCGGCTCTTGGGCGATATATTTTCAATCCACAAATGCTGCTTCGAGAACTTCAAGTTCTCGAGAACTTGAAGTTCTCGAAGCAGCATTTGTAGACGAATCATATCGCCGAGCCCGCAGCTCTTGAGCGATTGAAAAATCGCCGAGCCCGCGGCTCTTAGGCGATTAAAAAATCGCCGAGCCTGCGGCTCTTGGGCGATTAAAAAATCGCCGGGCCCATGGCTCTTGAGCGATATATTTTCAATCCACAAATGCTGCTTCGAGAACTTCAAGTTCTCGAGAACTTGAAGTTCTCGAAGCAGCATTTGTAGACGAATAATATCGCCGAGGCCGCGGCTCTTGGGCGATTAAAAAATCGCCGAGCCCATGGCTCTTGAGCGATACATTTTCAATTCACAAATGCTGCTTCGAGAACTTCAAGTTCTCGAGAAGTTGAAGTTCTCGAAGCAGCATTTGTAGACGAATAATATCGCCGAGCCCGCGGCTCTTGGGCGATATATTTTCAATCCACAAATGCTGCTTCGAGAACTTCAAGTTCTCGAGAACTTGAAGTTCTCGAAGCAGCATTTGTAGACGAATCATATCGCCGAGCCCGCAGCTCTTGAGCGATTGAAAAATCGCCGAGCCCGCGGCTCTTAGGCGATTAAAAAATCGCCGAGCCTGCGGCTCTTGGGCGATTAAAAAATCGCCGGGCCCATGGCTCTTGAGCGATATATTTTCAATCCACAAATGCTGCTTCGAGAACTTCAAGTTTTCGAGAACTTGAAGTTCTCGAAGCAGCATTTGTAGACGAATCATATCGCCGAGCCCGCAGCTCTTGAGCGATTGAAAAATCGCCGAGCCCGCGGCTCTTAGGCGATTAAAAAATCGCCGAGCCTGCGGCTCTTGGGCGATTAAAAAATCGCCGGGCCCATGGCTCTTGAGCGATATATTTTCAATCCACAAATGCTGCTTCGAGAACTTCAAGTTCTCGAGAACTTGAAGTTCTCGAAGCAGCATTTGTAGACGAATCATATCGCCGAGCCCGCAGCTCTTGAGCGATTGAAAAATCGCCGAGCCCGCGGCTCTTAGGCGATTAAAAAATCGCCGAGCCTGCGGCTCTTGGGCGATTAAAAAATCGCCGGGCCCATGGCTCTTGAGCGATATATTTTCAATCCACAAATGCTGCTTCGAGAACTTCAAGTTCTCGAGAACTTGAAGTTCTCGAAGCAGCATTTGTAGACGAATCATATCGCCGAGCCCGCAGCTCTTGAGCGATTGAAAAATCGCCGAGCCCGCGGCTCTTGGGCGATTAAAAAATCGCCGAGCCTACGGCTCTTGGGCGATTAAAAAATCGCCGGGCCCGTGGCTCTTGAGCGATATATTTTCAATCCACAAATGCTGCTTCGAGAACTTCAAGTTCTCGAGAACTTGAAGTTCTCGAAGCAGCATTTGTAGACGAATCAGATCGCCGAGCCCGCGGCTCTTGGGCGATTAAAAAATCGCCGAGCCTGCGGCTGTTGGGCGATTAAAAAATCGCCGTGCCCGCGGCTCTTGCGCGATTTGTAAGTCGCCGAGACAAAAAGCTCTTGCGCGACATATTTTTTATATTTTATTAACCATTTTTTTATTAGCAGGTGACCTGCCGATGAGGAGCGGCGGAAGCGGCGACGACAGCGGCAGCAGACAGCAGCGGCGGTGGCGGCGGTAGCGACAGCAGCAGCAGAAGCAGAGGCAGCCGCAGCGGCGGCGGTGACAGCAGCAGCAGCAGCAACAGCGGCGGCGGTGGCAGCGGCGACAGCGGCAGCAGCAGCAGCAGCAGCAGCAGCAGCAGCAGCAGCAGCAGCAGCAGCAGCAGCAGCAGCAGCAGCAGCAGAGACGACAGCAGCAGCGGCAATATTGTTTTTATTTTTTTATTTGTTTAAATCGCCGAGCCCGCGGCTCTTGCGCGATAAAAAAATCGCCGAGCCCGCGGCTCTTGAGCGATATATTTGGTATCTACAAATGCTGCTTCGAGAACTTGAAGTTCTTGAAGCAGCATTTGTAGATTGAAATCAAATCGCCGAGCCGCGGCTCTTGTGCGATTAAAAAATCGCCGAGCCCGCGGCTCTTGAGCGATAAATTTGGTATCTACAAATGCTGCTTCGAGAACTTCAGGTTCTCGAGAACTTGAAGTTCTCGAAGCAGCATTTGTAGACAAAACGAATCGCCGAGCCCGCGGCTCTTGAGCGAATTGTAAGTCGCCGAGACAAAAAGCTCTTGCGCGACATATTTTTTATATTTTATTAACCATTTTTTTATTAGCAGGTGACCTGCCGATGAGGAGCGGCGGAGGCGGCGACGACAGCGGCAGCAGACAGCAGCGGCGGTGGCGGCGGTAGCGACAGCAGCAGCAGAAGCAGAGGCAGCCGCAGCGGCGGCGGTGACAGCAGCAGCAGCAGCAACAGTGGCGGCGGTGGCAGCGGCGACAGCAGCAGCAGCAGCAGCAGCAGAGACGACAGCAGCAGCGGCAATATTGTTTTTATTTTTTTATTTGTTTAAATCGCCGAGCCCGCGGCTCTTGGGCGATTAAAAAATCGCCGTGCCCGCGGCTCTTGCGCGATTTGTAAGTCGCCGAGACGAAAAGCTCTTGCGCGACATATTTTAAATATTTTATTATAGAACAATATTTTTATCAATAGGTGACCTGCCGATGAGGAGCAGCAGCGGCGGCGGCGACAGCAGCAGCAAAGGCAGCAGCAGTAGCGATGGCGGTGGCGGCGTCAGCAGCAGCAGTGGCGGCGGCGGCGGTAGCCACAGCAGCAGCAGAAGCAGCAGCAGAGGCAACAGCAGAGGCAACAGCAGAAGCAGCAGCAGTCGTATTTATTTATTTATTTATTTATTTATTTATTTATTTATTTATTTATTCAAATCGCCGAGCCCGTGGCTGTTGAGCGATACATTTTCAATTCACAAATGCTGCTTCGAGAACTTCAAGTTCTCG